>BSBM01001111.1:6377500-6566835 GCA_027924585.1 Larix kaempferi | reverse complement strand
ATATATTATATATATGTAAGTATGTATGTATCTATATATATAAATACATATACATATATATATATATATATATGTATATGTATTTATATATATAGATGCATACATACATACATATATACATACATATAATAATATATATGTATGTATGTATCTATATATATAAATACATATACATATATATAGATACATACATACATATATATTATTATATGTATGTATGTATGTATGTATATAATACATACATACATACATACATATTATTAATATATATGTATGTATGTATATATACATACATATACATATACATATATATATATACACATACACACACACACATATATATATGTATGTATATACACACACACACACGTATGTATGTATGTATATACGTGTATATATATCTATATATAGATACATACACACATATATATGTATGTATATATGTGTATGTATGTATGTATATATATATATGTGTGTATGTATGTATATATGTGTGTATGTATATATGCGTAAGTATGTATGTATATATATATTGTATGTGTATGTATCTATATATATATATAGATATACATACATATATATAGATATACATATATATACATACACACACACACACACACATATATATATATATTTGGAACAAAGGATGGAAATGACAAATTAAAAATAGTGGACCGTAAATTAAAAAATAAATAAAATAAAAAAGGGGATGACAATAATTACAAAACTCCATAATAAAATAAATTGGCATAGATCCATCTTAACCTCGAATATTTTAGGCACCGGAGTTGGGTTTTTTATTCTTTTTAACTCTTTTGGTGCTTCTTAGATATGGGGTTTAAATGAATTTACTCTATACATCCATTTAATTCAAGTGAGGGATGTCATATCCACGAGAGGTCAATTTCCCCATTCTAAATAGTGGATAATGTTTCCAAAAGGAAGAAGGCTAAATGTTATGATTTTGACCTTTTTTGGTTTGTCATAATTGTAATATGGCCATAAAATATTTGTTGGAATTGCAATCTAGATTGTTGAAATCATTGTTTTTAATGCAAAAATGGGATTCAAAACCTCAGATACCCCCCTACTAGAACTTGATTTTGCAATGCTAATGATTGATATACATAATTCCATCAAACCAAAATTATTCTTGCTAGATTTCAAGGAAAAAGTGTGAGTTTCCCTTCTCTTTATTTTCAGCAGCCAAAAAAGAGCCAATTCGTAAAACATTTAAATTATAGCTTTGCACAAGGGGTAGTGGTATCTCTACAAGTGATCAATTATCCTTTAGAGTGTATGTTTTGTCTCGTGAAATAACAAACCCCTTGTGGTAGTGAAATTGAATCAAGAATTTTATAACTATAAAGTGTAACATAATGTCCCACTTTTTGATAGGTGGTTATTGCTTGACACTTAAATAAAGAAGAAGCATATAACCTATTCCTCCTCATGAATACGGTATTTTATATCTACAGGATTTTGATTCTTAGATACATAGAAATGTTTGGATGCAAGGATGTAACTTCAGGCAATTTAAATTTACAAGGGGATTTGGAAAAAGAGTGGGGTCAAATAGTGCTATCAAACTTTCAACAGAATAGGACAAACTCATATGTTTAGAAGTCTGGCCATTGGTAAATACTTAGGGTATGGAACTAGAATCGAGGAAGTGCAAGCAGTGAGACTGGTGGTGGATACCTGTCTAGAAGTTGTCTTATCCACCCAAAACCTAAATTCTTCTTTGGTTGGAACTTGCAAATAAATTATTAACTTGGGACAATGGTCAAAAGAGGAATTGGGTAGGTCCAAAAAGATGCATTTTTTTCAAGAATTCTAATGAAACCATAAATCATCTATTTGTGTCTTGTACCTTCTCTAGAGAAGCTTGGAAAGAGGTGACTCAAGGTACTGTAAGTAATCCCTAGTGGTATAAGGAGTGTTTGGTGGATTGTTTGTTGAATTGGCTAACAAACAAGGAAACAACTATATATAAGGATTTTCCTTGTCTTTTTGTTTATGCTAGGATTTGGTGGTCTAGAAATCAAATGTTGTTTCAGGACTTGGGATTATCTCAAGCTTAGGTTTCGCATAAGATAATATTGGCTTTTTCAAGGCAATAAAATGTTAGAAAAAACAAAAGCAAGTAACAACAATAATAATAGAACATGAAATTTACATGGAGACCATGTTGTATGCAAGTAAAACCACAAGGCAATGGTAGCTTCAATATTTTATTATTACTCGACAAAAAATTACAATGCTTTCTTCCATCTCTATTGTATTACAATGTTGAGGGGGCACTCTCCTTTTATACAATACATATGAGGGTTCTAGAAGGAACCAAAATACACTATAAGGGTCTATAAATGATTTCCCTAGGGGCTCTGAGACCCCACACACCTAGCACATACAAATCACACATGGGCTTAGTCAAGAACTATATAAAAATAATATTAGAAATCTGGATATTGGCTTCATCTCCTAACAATCTCCCACTTGAATTCAATATACAAGAAATTCCTTTCCAATGTTTTCCACTCGCGTGCCATTACCTAATGTTGCCTTCATCACATTTTCAGTAAGCCTAGAGAAATTTTGCACCATTCAAACTTCTTTATCTAGATATGTCCAGTGAAGATGGCATGGCCTCTCTTCCTCCAACCCTGGGGCATCAATCGCCCCCAATATACAATCTGAGGTTCCCTATCTCCCCTCGGGGGCACGACCATTGGTGGCCGTATTGATGAAAACCGCTCGAAGAAATAGGAGCATATCATGCTCCCTTAGGTAAACATCCTAGCACCACTATGAGCTCTATTAGAAAACATCCACATCAGCTGATGCAACATCATTGAACCCCAGGCCACCCTATGTTTGGATATCACTTGCTCCACTAGTAGGAGCTAACTGTCAGTGATCATGTTGGGGCTCATCACCCTAATCACCCATACCACAACAGTGGTCGTGGATCAAATGGAAAAATATATGATATGAGAGATCCCAATTTGCCCAGAAACTTGAGCTAGAGGATGCCCACCACAATATTGAGCAATGGGATACTCAATAGTGTGATGACCCCCCATCACTGGGATAATATCCTCCTTCAACCCACGAATGGGAAGGCCTATCAAGAAACATATATCCTAAGCTATGATACTCAGATCCTCACTACCGACGTGGAAATACCCTCAATTGGGATTCCACATCTCTATGATCGCCTGTAGCAACATGTCATTGGACCACATGAAGGGACATTGAAACAGTCCTACATCTCGTAGATCCTGCATTGTTGTTGACATCCCCTTCACAATATCTGCTAGCTCATCATAGTGATGCTCCTTCCACTTTACATACGCCATCACTGCGATCATAAGGCACCTACAGCTACCTAAGGCAAGAGTCAATCCCAACATATCACAAGTACAAATTTGACTCAAACTCGTCTGACTTTTCTTATACAAAGTCATGCTATATGTGCGGACACACAACCATCCATTCATGCTACACATATACGTGGGATAAACATACCATTAGTCATCCGTAGCATGATTGTAGCAGATTTAGTCGCAAGACAATACCGTGCAGGACATGTATGGCTTGACCGCGCAACCCACGCGACTATTCGTTGAACATTCATGCAAAATTAGTGCGTGACCAAAGTTTGCATCTCCCACAAAAAGAGTGAGGATATACCCATGTAAGATAGCGTGGGAAACCCCTCAAAACCCACACGATCGACAAAAAATTGAAGTGGTTGGTCATACGATCAAATAGACCCCTTAAGCTAAAAATTGGTCGAACAGAAATGATGAGAATGAGTTTTATGCTTACCTAGAACTCACAGAATGAGAAATCGATGGTCGAATCTACCAAAGTCAATGATATGGGAAACTTGCATGATAAACAGTACAAATGATTTCAAAAAGTGGCCCCCACCTCTCTTTATAGGAGGTTAGCCTGATTTTCAAGCAACCCGTACAGGAAAATCATAGCTCCGTTTGACAAACCATTCACACCACTGCGATTATCATCTCGATTTATTCAATATGGTACCATCTGATTCATCATCTGAGAAAATTCATTCAACAACCATTTTTACAACCATCCTATAGGTGCACTGGTTTCTTCTCAATTTCTTCATTGTCAATACTCTTGTCATAATCTATATTACTGTTATCGGACAATCTACCAAAAGCGGACTTAAGGCATGATCTCCCTAGCTCAATGTAAGTCTAGAACAAATAGGACAAAATATGAAACTGCTTTCCTAGATCTAGTTAAAGATCGAGTGATTAGATGTCTTACCTTCATATCGTAGATCTTTCTCCTTATTGTCTCTCCAAGCTTCACGGTCGTCAAATCTTAGCTGCAAGACCTGTCAAGACATATAGAAACAATGCAAGCAATAAAATGCATCTAAACAGTAACAAATCTAAGTAAACAGTTAAGCAAGTAAACTACACAAACATTATTAATACAACAACATTTGGTGGAAATAGTTTGTATTACTGTATTAAAAGAGGGAAGTACAATTACAGCCAAATCTTAACGTCGCAATCCTCCTCCAACAAGCCAATGCCAAATCCTCCAAAGGAAGTATAGGTCTCCCAAGAGATGAGTAGAGATATCCTAAGCTAATTTCACTAGCATGCAAGTGCTATAGACTTCCTCCCTTTGGAATGGAGAAGAGCCTCATATATATAGGACTAAGAGGATAAGGTAGGTTGAGATATAGTGGGAGAGGACTAAGGGATCCTCCCAAAGGGCTAGGGAACCGAATGCCAGCTCCCCCTATAGGTTAGGGATAGAGATCCACATCACACACCTTCGAGAAATGGCTCGAAGATCCCCTTTATCCATTTAACTGACATCGTCGCACTCTGCATTAAGACAACCTGCGAGGGCGCATGTTGCACAAGAGTGACCTGCGACGACCTATCTAAACCTTATGAGAATAGGCCAATATCTCTCCCAGTTTGACTTCTTAGTCATAGGAACTTAAGGGATGTTTACACTGAGTCTCAGGGTAGCAAGATTTAGGTGTAACAATTACGCTTGGGTATTTGCATCATATGTGAAGGATTATCACTAAGAAACAACCTTCCATTTTACAACGTCAGTGCATGGAATCCAATCAAAGGTATATCATATTAACCTGGCATATAGGCAACGTTTTCCCTCTATTTACCTTGCATCTACCTAGTACTCCCGCTAATAACCATAGGGTCCTCAATATCGATGATGCCACACCATCAATGTCATCCTCAAGAATAGCATGTTCGCCCGTGGGTGTGCATCATTACAAACCAACTAACATTTTTGGCACCCATGATGTCAAACGCCCACAAGTCTAAGGAATTTGATCACTCACCTAGTTTGTCAAGTTGAAACCACATATCATTTCCTTGCATTTTTCTACCAGTACCCCTAAGATTCCACGACACATGTTATGATTATGACTCATAGATAACCTCTCATCACCCTCATGAGAATTATACCATATGTGTTTCCCTTTGTATCGTCAACCCTTGAGAAGACACCAATGGGGTCCCCACCCTCTCAACCACCCATCCCACTCAATTATCCCTGCAGGAGAATTCTGCATGGAATTGATTCGTGGGAAACCCGTATTCTTGTTTGCACAAAACCATTACATCATCATCAAACTGATTCCCTGGCTCACTCAAAACTATGGGAATCCCGCCCACATAAATTGGTTCCCCAACCCACCCAAAACTGTGGGAACCCCACTGTTGCCTACTAAGTTGTACTTAGTTGGATTTCAAGCGAACCTATAAAGAATGAACAAGTCATTTGTTCATAATTCAAGATCAAAAGTCCATACAAGCCATTTTGGCCCCATGTTTTTCACATATTCACACTCGCTTGGGGGAATTGTAATAAATGATGTAGCATTGTTAACGCCTAAATTTCACACACATGCGACATTTCAGTGATTCTTCCAATAAGGCGTCATCAACATAAAGAATGCAGCTCACCACATGCATCCTCAACAAATCCGAAAGAAAACATGAGTCCAAAAGTGCCAAATACTAGTCAAAAGAAAGGGTCGCGTGGCTAAAACTCTATTAACCCTTGTTGTAGCGCGGGTTATCAGAACAACACCCGTGCGATTATTCCTTCGATAGTGGCGTTACTGTCAAAACGACGGGACCACCTACTTCTCGCGGTGCATTGAAGGCTCCATCATCTCCAAGGATCCATATTTGGCTCCTCACACACTTGGTGGCATTAACTAGCCCCGTTAGTGTACCTTGGAACTGGTTCATGGAGAAGATGAGTTAAATAACATATTTCGTGTCCTTGACCCACTCCTCTTCTGAAATTTTTTGCGTGTGCGCCTTCTCATTCAACAATTTGAAACCATTACTTTCACACATAGACCGAGAAATGCCAATGCCTTCACTAACTCCGTCACCAATGAGATTTTGAATTGTCACATGATACATAAATCGATTCCATAGTCCTGCACACCCAACAAAACACACACACACACACACACACATATATCTATGTTTCCCACCTACTGCTACCCATACATAAATACCATAATCATAAGTCCTAAGTTGATAACCATTTGCAAATACACATGCTAATATCTACTACTACATATGAATCACATCAACATAGAGGGAGCATCAACCATATATACATACATTACATACACAAAGAGATGCATAAGCATTTGCCGCAAAAATGGTATATATATATCTCGCCAAAAAATGTGTGTCATGTACAAAAAATGGCCCTCCAGGGGAATATACAAAACAACTTTATGGGGGATACATCAAATACAAATCACCTCCCATAGGCTCATCAAAATCATATACAAAATGGGGCTCATGGCCCTATACAAATTCAAGTTGCCCCGCCAGCTGGTGGATCCCGGGGTCCCATAATGGCCAATGGCCATACAACCTCCCTGTGTGCTACTTCTGTCGTGGAGGAGGGGCCACTACCCCCTGAAAATCTCATGCCACATGGCACGCCACTAATAAATGTCACATAATGGGCCTCCAAGTGGACCCACACTCATCAGGTAGATGCAAGGTCAGGTCTAGCTCCTCTTCCTCTAGATTGACAACACCTTGGTCATCAACCCCTACGGACATGGCACCCAGCCACTGCTCTAAGTCAGCCATGACAGCTGCCATCCTATCTCCTACAACTGCTCCTAATGCATATGATCCTCTAATAGGAGCCCCTTTGACTGCTGCTCCACCAGCTGCGGCTGCTCCTCCGATACCCACACCAACGCCGACAGTCGGTCGGTCTCTCCTAGCACGTGGTCACTAAGGTGGCCGTACATGACCGATATATGCATCACAAAGGAGAAACCGTCATCAATACATGATAAACATATATATATCAAAATGTGTAGAAATCAAGTATGTACAAATATATATAACTATCACAAAGTACAACCATGAAATGTACGTGAGGCGTCGAATCCCCCATTTGGGGGAGGCAGCTCCAAATCCACCCTGCAATCCATCCCACTCGAGGGGTATCTCTCCATTTGGCCAATGCGTCCCTCCCACACATCCAAATCCTGTGGGGTGAACTATGCCCCCAGAGGCCCACCACTAGACCGGGGCATAATCCGTCCCCAATACATCATACGGTGCTCCTGAGGCCCCCTAGGATGCACCACTATAGGTGGCCTCAAGGATGGATACCGCTCAAAGAAACATGAGCACAACACACTCTCGAAACATAAGGTGGTCCTAATCCCACCCCAACATAGATCCAACATCTACTGGGTCATCACCTGCAATAGCAGAGGATCCCACACCACCAACCGACTGGCCAACACCCTCTCAATGAGCATTAGCTTCCCTCCAGTAATATAGTTGTAGGAACCTACCCCTAACACTCGCACCACAGCTATCGCCACAGCCCAAATAGGAAGAGCCCTTAGATGGCTCATCAAAATATGACCAGATTTTATAGCACTCCGGTCACCCTCACAAAATCGATCCACCAAACTAAGGATCATATCTCCCTTCATCTGAGGAGGGAAGGGATCTCTCACTCCCTGGGGAGGCAAACCAGTTAGGAAATAGATGTCTTGAGTCGTAATGCTCAGGTCCTCACCACCCACTCGGAAGACCCCTCTGTCTGGGTCCCACATGTCTAGTGATCTCCAATGTAGATAGCCCGACGACCTCATTGAGGGGCACTTGAATAACTTTAAGAGCCCTGCATCGCGTAGTATTTGAGTTGCCTACAGGTCCCCTAGTACTAACGGACATAGAGTATCATACTCCCTCCCTCGCCACTCCACAACACCCACATGTTCCATGAGGAGTTGAAAATCACCTGCACAAGGAGAATACCGGTCCATTAGACACACACACACACACATATATAAGCAAAAAAAAGCATTCGACCTCCCCAAAGAAATTCCATCTATAGTGCGACAATCACAAGGAAAGTCGCGCTTAGTGCAGTTGAACCACATTCCATAGCGCGACACCAGCGCGTGGGACATGCACTATTCGGCCATGCTGGTAGCATGAGTGACCTAGGTTCAACCACCCTACACCAGCGCATGACCTAACTATGCTACTCCCCTATGCTATACTTCGTGCGATTTTGGGAAAATCCCATGATACACTTGCACACAATTTTCCCAAAATCGTGCGCTATAGCGCGAGAGTTTCCCAAAATCTCAAGTGGTTTCCCCCAAAGGGATAAATCAATCCCATGGTAGTATAGGGGCCCACTCCTCCTAATTTTACCTAGCAAAAATTGGAAAAAGTAAGGTTACGACATACGTGGAACTCACAACTTGTCAAATGGATCTCTAGATCTCCCAGAATTGCCTAAATTGCACTCTTGGAGGTCGTTAGCGAATAATACAAATGATTTTGAAAAGTGGGCCCCACCCTATTTATATTCATTTGACATAATTTTCAAACTGACCCCAAGGACAAACTGTAGCTCTGTTTCACAAACCGTTCACACCACCGCGATCAACACTTCAAGCTCTTCGACATGAAGCCACCAAAACTGTAATCCCAATAGTTGCATCAAGACACTATCAGTACCCCCTAGGTCTGGCTTGTTTTGGTTACATCATTTCTGCATTGTCAATACCTTGGTTATGTTATTTACAACACTTGGGTATAGTGCACCATATGTACAGGATCTCAACCAAGACAATTTGGAGACTCTTGTTTTTCCATTATAATAACAAGGATCCATGCTACAACAATGGTGCCGAGCACCCTACCGCAACTATCATTCTGAAATTGGCATATAGGCACTATTTCCCCTTCATTTATAATTCATCTACTAGTAATCCAACTGATAACCACAACACCCTCATTCCCAGCCTTGATGTGCAATCAACGTCATCACTAGGGAGTAGCATTTCCCCCCATGGGTATGTGCACCATTTCCATCCTAGTCATCAATTGAAACCCATGATGTCTATCCCCCTACAAGTCCAAGGAATTTGATACAATTTGAAAAGATCACACCTAGCTCATCATTTTATAGTTGTGCATTTACTCCTCTGAGTAGATAACATCAGATTCCTTGACCCATGTTACGATTAATATTCACAAAGACCACTCATACCTCCATGAGCACTTTGCCATCCGTAATCTTCTTCATATCACCACCACCACCAAGACACCTATGGGGCCTCCACCCTTAGAAGTAACCAATTCCGTTCATTTATCCCGTATGCATACAATACATGGCATTGATTCATGGGGCACCCATCTTCACATCTACAATCAACCCTCACTTCATCTTGGACAACGTCCCCCGACCCACTCAAAACCGTGGGGAATATTCCCATCATCAAATTGGTCCCCCGACACACCCATAACTGTGGGGACCCCGCCATTATTATTTATGTACAAATAGTCCCCCCATCACCTCACATTTCGGGAACACCATATTCTTTTGGCAGCAACCCATGGTCACTTTTGATCGATGTATTTGAGTTTACATACCTTCATCAACATCCATTTTGTCGATCATTATTACTTTTCATTTTGTGTCTCCATTAAAGCCCTTTCATTTGTAGTTTGTCCCCCTCCATGTCAATATGTTCCATTCTGAAAGGAAAGTTGTCGTCCCTGCTCCCCATGTTTACATCGATCAAAGGAAGTTACGAGCCCCACACTTACCAGCTAGTCTTGTGTCAGGTATGTCCATCCACCACTTGGTTACAATATGATCTTGGTTCTCAGGATAAGACCCCCATATTATCACGTACTTCAACTCTTGTCGACGTCACAACACTACATTCTGAGAGTTACAGTAGTTGCAGTTGTTTCTTGGGATCCCTTTCAATCACTATAAGGGATCACCTCGAATTTAATAGGGAGATTCATTAGTGCTCCCTACCTAAGTGGTTTCCCCTATGCTCGATGTCAAAACATCTATCTCATAAGGGGGGAATGTACTTTTGAAGGTAGAAGTGTTCACATTTACAAATCATGGTAGCAGTCCATTTGTCATAATGAAGTTCGCAAGAAGCTTCAAAAACCATACAGGCCGCCCCACCCCCATGGGCTTATCATGATCATTAGCAATACTGCTTCTTCAACACTCCGCAACAATTCTTGGGTCATTTACTCTAACATGGATTGGAGCCTCCTTAATCCATGTCCAAACAGTATAGTAGAGTCGACCCCTTAGTCCTCTCTCATTGTGATCACCTTGACAACATTTCACGAGCATGGGTATGCCCGCCTCATTTGTATAAAAACCTATTCTTCACTATAGCTCCAACGGTCGTCACCAATAATATTGCCACATGGGAGGACCCTATTGTCCACATATGATTTTTCCTATAGAACATGAGAGAAACATAAGTAAACATGATGCATTATCAGCTCTACAGTACCCTCCGAACCTCATGCATCAAGGGGCATATGTTAATGCCTAAATTTCACACACATGCGACATTTCAACAATTCTTCCAGCAAGGCGTCATCAACATAAATAGTTCAACTCACCACAGGCATACTCAACAAATACAAAAGACAACATGAGTCCAAAAGTTCCAAAAACCAGTCAAAAGAAAGAGTCGCGCGGCTAAAAGACTGTTAAGCCGCACTGTAGCGCAGGTTATTAGAACAAAGCTAGTGTGACACTTGCGCAACTATTCCTTTGATAGTCGTGCTACTATCAAAACGACGAGACCACCTACTTGCCACAACGCATTGAGGGCTCCATCGTCTGCAAGGATTAGAATTCGACTCCTCACACACTTGGTGGCATTAACTAACCCTCTTAGTTTACCTTGGAATTGGTTCATGGAGAAGATGAGTTTGCATTTGGATCTAGTTGTTTGTTGGCCACCTCTTGGCCTATAAAAAGAAGTCATTGACATGCATTTTGTAGAGAGAAATAAAGAGCAAGGTTATGCTACTGGATTTGTGTTGGAGCTTCCTCATAGCCCACCTCTTCCTACCATTGTAAGCATTCCCAAGATCCCCTATCACCTTCCTTCAAGAGGCAAGAGTTCCTCTCCATTGTTCTATCATTGACTTAGCATATAGTTTGGACAAAAAAGGCCTCCCTAAGGGAGATTGTTGGCTTCCCTTGAATCCCACACCTCCTAGGTGTTCTACAGCTTGACCATTGGAAAATACAAAAGTGGTTTGGCATATCTTGGATTGTTATTGGATTTTTCATTCTTCGCCCATCTCTTTTATTTTGCATTTTATCCACATTTCTTTGTTTTATGTGAATTGCACTAACAATCTATTGCAAGATCACTTGGAGGACAACCACAAACCACCCACAGGGGCTCCAAGGACTGAGGCCTTGCTGCATCCTACAAGGCCTAGCCCCTTACCAAGTGGAAGAGTGCACACTTGTGCAATTTTTTCCACAACAAGCATGATGACCTTATGTAAAAGTCTTGTTAATTATGTGGATTTTCCAGTAGTTGCACACAAATTTGTGGAATTTGGTGGTTTTGGTGTGCGTAGTTTGTTGCAGTCATTGTAGATGAGGGTTTTGGGCTCCATGGGCCATGGTTTTTGTTCATGAAAACCTTTTGATCTAAATGTAGGCCTTCCATAATAATAAAATACCATATCTTTCCATTGTCTACAATTTCTCTTTTGTCTATATGTGTTTGAATTCACTTATGCTCGTTGTATTGGATTTTTTACTAGCTTTTACTGTTTGAGCCATATATTCACTTATGTAAGTTCAAATCAGATTCCATAAATTGATAAAGGTCCCTAATACATAGTAGGGTCTATATTAGGTCCCAGTTCAGAAATTTGGGACCCCTAGAGGTTGCTTGAGCCATTTGGAAAATTGCTTAGCTGGTTGGACTAGGAAAATCAACTAGTCTTCACTGAAACGACCATATCTCGAGATCTAGAGCAGCAAATGATATTCTGAAGTTGCTGCAGGTAGGTGGGATAGTACAAATCCCATTCCCAACATTAGAACCAAAATTTGTGAAGGTATGATATGATTTGGGTCACCTCCAAAGTCTCCTACCTGAGTTGTCCCAATGAAACAACCTCTCCCAAATTTCTCCAAAAATCTATCAAACCTTTTGATTTATACTCCCATCCATTTCTACAGTAGGGTGGGGTTTTGTTCTATGTCAATCTACATCCATAGTGCACTAGAAGATGTTGAGTTTCAACATAAATCCTGGGTTTTGTGCCTCAAGCCTTCTTGGTTGTTCCCAGGAGTGATGCACTAATAAAATGTGCCTATGTCGAAGTAGAGTTCCTTGTCCATATCTCATACACCTTGTTGGTTTTTTATAAGTCTGTAAAAGGTCTAGTACTTAGTTTGGAAAAATTTTGGGTGAGTCGGGAACCAGTAGAATAAAACTAGCCCCGTTCTCCAAGTTTTGAGTTGGTGTGCCAAACTCGTGGTTTGGGTACACTACAATGGTCTTGAATTTTCAAGACTTGAGTCTAAGTATATTACCATGCTAGTCATAATCCCAAATTTTAGTGAACATGTGCTAAGTCCCCCCTAGGATTTTTTTAATTTTTTAGTTTTTTAACAAAATCATTGATAAGCTGTATTTTAATTGTAAGATTTCAAGAAGTCATAAAAGTGGGTCTAGGGGGGAAAATTTGCCATGGCGATGCTGATTTTTTGGACCTGGAGCCCCCACTTAACCCCTAAACCCACTTTGAGAGTCAAATTGGTGATTTTCAATTACTAATTTTGATTTTCTCTTGAAAATGATTTTTTGGGTCAAATAATTGGGAAATATGGAGAAAATCAATTTCCTAAGTCAAAGGGAGCTTGTCTCTGAGGTGTCCATGTTGGTTGGCATCTTGTCTGGGTCAATAAATGAGTTGTTTGGGCATATAATCTCACAATATGAAGGGTGTTGGATCTCTTTCCATGAGGGGGGCACAATCTCTCCAAGATAGGGCGCATTTCCCCACTTCGCTCTCTTGTTGGAGTTGGTTGGGAAAGGTGGCAACCTCCCATGAGGGTTTGGGACACCTCATGAGAGGTGGAATCCCCATTGCTCACATGAAAGACACTTTCCATGCTCTGTAGGTCCCCCATTCCACGTGTCTCCTTGAGAAATGCGTCCTCATGGTGTTTGTAGGCGAAAATTTCTATAAAAGCAAACTTCTCCTCCTGTTTAAGAATGGATGTATTGAAGCTTTGCTGAAACTCTGTATGATCATTGTTGTATTGTTTATGAATAAAGAAATTTTTGGAGGCTCATTATTGGCATAGTGTGCTTCATGTGTGGATGCTTTGTTCTCAAATGCTTATGAGGTATAATCTATCTTGATTTCTTCTTGCTTTGATAGTTGTGGGCCTACTGTTACATGGAATTTTCGTTAGTAGTATAGAACCCCTTGACCTTGTGTTTCCATAATATCAGAAGTCACTTTCATGGTGAATGATCTTTGATTGCCTTACCTGCAACTTAACTTGTTTTGTGACTTCGACGTGCTTTTCTCTACTGGAAACGTGTATCGAAACCCCATCGTCGCAGTGTGTCTCGCTGGAAACCCACATCTATGATGCATTTTGTCTTCATCGCAACCCGCGTCGATCCATGTTGGCGCATGTTTATCCACTACAAATTGCGTCGAACTCTGTATAGGAAAAAATTAGGTTTTCGAGAAGATTCTATAGCGAAATCTCGAATGGTAGCCTTTTCCTCCTATTGTTATGGATCTGGCTCGACTTCCACCATTGTGGGGGGATCATATCTCATCCACTCCCCACACTTTTCTCAACCTCACCTTATCCACATTGTCCTATAAATTGATGACTTGGGCCATGGGTGGGGGGGGGGGGGAAGAAGGGAAGTAGGTAAATGCTGGAGAAATGTCCCTAGACTTTGAGACTCTTGAGGTGTTTTGTATTCAAGGTGAAGGTGACTTGTTGGAGTAATAAGAACCCATTGGGAAGAAGGTACAACACCAAGGCCTAAACGGTTGTACTTTCTTTCTGCCACTTTTAATACAATTGTATTTTCCTTCAGTTGATGCCCCGAAGATCGCAGCATCAAGCAGAAAGGGATTCTCCCTGGTAAACTATCCCAATTAGATTGTCCACCGTTTGGTATGGGGAATCCGTCCGGTTAGCGATTTCGGCTACCGTTAGATTTGGAGATTTGCTTCTTTTACACCGGTTATGGCCCGATCCACCGTTCTTTTTTTATTTTATTGTTAAGATGATGTGCAAGTGCCTAAGCTAATTTAATCTAAATGCAGAGCTTGAAACAAATCTGTATCTAAGACTGAAATAAATCTAATCTATCCTTGCAAGGAGCAAAATGTAAATATGAGTAATGTGCTGAAAGAAATAACTAAAGATCGCATGGATAGCCATTTAAATCATAAAGAAACATTTTCAGTAGAAGGTTGAAGATATTAAAGATAGCTTTAATCCACATGAAAGCATTCTATTATTCATTTAGGAGAAACATCATTGCACAGAGAATAGTAAGATCATTCATTACACAGAAATAAATTCAGAACAGTAAAGAAAGATCTCACAGCAGTGTTTTAATGTCACAAGAATAATCCAGCATGCATCCAATCCACATTTCAAGGCAAAAACGTCCTCTCCAGGCTCTTTATTAGGAAAAATCGATTTCTTGGAGCAAGTTACAAAATAGTTCGTACAAGCCAAGAAAATTCTTTTCCCTGCAAAAAAGTCCTACCCTTCTTCTTAACTTCTATTTATAACTTTACAAAAAGCTCCATTAGCTGACAGGTGTACCCTAATTCTAGAAGCTTCTAGTTTGGATTTTGGTGTGTAATTATCTATTTCCCAAATTTGTGGGACACCTTTCAAATGAGACAAAATGACAGCCAGCTGTCCTTTAAAGCATTTATACAAAAGGTAGAATTTAAAACAAATAAGAATGGTCTATCTATTCTGTTAGGGCTTCTGCCTGTTGACTTAAAGACTCGCCTCCACCAACTGGCTCGCTTGTAATTACCAGGCCATCTATACCTTGAATGTATGTGGTCCATTGGTTGATATCCTTTACGATGAGCTTGCTACAAGAAGATACTGTTGCCTGGGACGCTATTTCATGTTTGCGTAGGTCCGATTTGATTAGCGCTTTTCCCTTTTTGGCCTCTTTAGCCATCGCTTCTAGGAAGTGAATATGTACTGCAGGCTGGCAAATGAACTGTTGAAATTCGTCCTGAGTCAATACTCTTTCTTCTTAATATAAGCCAAGACTTCGTCCAGCTTGTTCTGCAGCTCGAACAATCGATCTTCTTCCTTTGGAAAATCATAAATGGAGGCAGGAAGAATTAGATGACACTTACTATGTGATTCCCTGAGTGTGGAGTAGAACGAACAACACTTGCGGATCATCTTCCTGATTTCCAAACTTAGCTTGGTACTGCAATCCTTGGCGAATTCAAGGATCCCTATATCCACGTCCAATTCATCTCCTGTAGCGGCACGTAAGTGTGAAGGGAGTTGAGATTTTCCCTTTTTCCACTCAGATTGTTGTTTCAGCTCTTCTACATGATTTGCAAACTTTTCTCGATTTTTTAGGGCTTTGGTTTCAATTGTTGTCATTTTCTTAATCATATCTTTCACGCTCCAAATCTCTTTCGAGATCAGTACTAGCAGCTGATGGATTTTAATCCGCATATCACATGCTTGTTTGTGAAATGTGGACAAATTTTGTTGGTCTTCCGCTGCCTCTTTGAGCTGTTTTCCCAATTGTTCCTTTTCTTGAATCAGCCCTTCATACTCATGCTGGTGGAGTTGAATTTGCTGAGCTCGGCTTGCTTCGAGTTCCTCCAATTCTGTTATTCGAGCTTTCAGATTCTTCAGTTCATCTTCAGAGATAGCCAACTGCATTTCTAAGGAGTTCTTCTCATTCTCAAGCTGGAGAACTCCCGAATTTAGCACCAGATGCTCTCCTAACAACTCATTGTATTTTTCCTTCAATTTGTTTGCTTCCAACACCTCCCTCTTCGTATCAACTCTGATCTTAAAGCATTGTTCCCTGTAATGCTTTTCTCACCTTTCAAAAAATCAATATTGGCTTTAGTTTCCTTAGCTGATGCTACAGTGCACTGGGCTTGGAACGTGGGGTTGGCATTAGTTCCTTGGACCAATTTTTTCTCTGTTATCCATAATTCATATTCGTCCTCCTCAGTTTCCATATTCTTTGTTCTACCTTCCATTTTCTTTACCCTCCTATCAATGATGGCCCTTTTCCGCTCATTGAAATATACAGTATCTAGGTCTGCTACTTTTCGCTGCTTCCTGGGGTTATATGGGGTCAGCGCTAAGCTCCCTGAATAGGCACTTTCTTCCTTAGTTGCCCCCAGAGTGTATATCAATGGTGGGTCCACCTCCATATCTTTCAGAGTGGATGGCTCCGGTTCGGGAGACTTCTATGTCTGTTCTTTCTCCTTCTCTCTTGCTAGTTCTTCTTGGTGTGCCTGCAGTTTAGCTACTTCTTCTGTCAGGAGCCTCTCTTCTTCTTCATGCTGCTGCTTGGCATCTTTCTCTTGGAGCACCCGATCTTCTTCTTCTTTTTGGATCCTGGAAGCCTCTTCCTGCTGTTTCAATTGAGAAGCTTGTTCTTGCTGCTTCCTAGCAATCTCCTCTTGCTGAAGCTTGGTAGTTAGCTCACCTTGAATTCTTGCTTCTTCTTGGTCCTACTGCTGCTTGAGAGCCTGCTCTTGCATCACTCTGTCCTGCTCCTACTTAAGGGTTTGCTCTTGGAGCACTTTGTCCTGCTCTAATTCTGATGGATCCCCTGATTGTGAGGCCAATGCTTCCCGCTCTCTTTGGATTAGACCGACGGGTTTGGGGCTTGGATCTTTCACAACTTTCTTCTTGTAATGCTTCCCTAGCTCAGTTAGGTTGTGGGCCCTCCTAAAGAATTCCTTGTCTAGGTCCTTAGCATGAGCATATTCAAAGGAGATTTTGAGGTCAAGACAATGTTGGCTTACCGCACCGTTGGGGTCATGCCTTCTGAAAGGGACCGAGCCAAAATGGAAAAATTCTAAGCCTTGAGCGTAATTTTCCCCGTCTCTTTCTATCAGGAGGCTGTAAGCTCCGATGATAAATGGAATGGGAGGATACATGCCCTTCCTCCGGTCTGTTAAGAACTTACTTATTGCGTTGGTGCCGAAGAGTTGTCTCATGGCCTCCTTGTGAATTACAAAATCTGTAACATACCGAGGGAACATAAATGGCTCATGAGTTCCTCCACTCATCCTGATGTATGTGCCTTATGAACTATGATAATAGTCCCCAAATTGTTTAATGATAGGCATTGCATTCTCCGACATACACTCTAGTTCTTCTATAAAAATGAGCTGGTATAATGGCATGATAAACCTGTCGCAAACGATCTTGTAGTGGTTTACGTATCTACTTGCGCATGTACATTGATAAGCTAAGAAGAGGGTTGTTTCTTTTGGCTTCCATGAGCAACCCAAGTCCGGGAACGTATGCTTGCTTAATAGGCAGTCAATCAGGTATGAGGACATGAAGAAATCTGCCTTCTTTTGGGTTAGTCCTCCTTGGGCTGCTGTTAGCTGCGAGGCCAAACTATCTGAAATTATTTCAGCCCAGTTGAAGATGGTGCCATTCATGGCTATATGAAACATTACCGACACCCATCTGATCTTAAACATATTGCCATTAGGCATGCCGAAGAGTTGACTCAACATCAGGACGATGAGTCTGTAAGGGGTCTTCAGGAGGTTGCTTTCATATTCATTGTTTTGCCTCCTCCTAATCTGCCTGTCGTTTATCGTCATCTTATGGGCAGATTCTAGTGGGTCCATTGGATGTTTTGCTATCCAATCATCGTCTAAACAAGCCCTAGGTGAAGGAAATCTGTAGGAAGCAGTGACATGCTCGGGAGTGAAAGATGACAGGCTCAACCCATTTTTATCATTCATGAGCCTTGTGTCGGTCTGGATGTGGGGAATTAGCCATCCAATAACTTCGGAACAAGGGAACAATTCGGGACGAGTTGTTGCTTTATGCAAACAAGACCTTCGGATGTTGGCATATACCAGAGCATCTTCTATGGAGGTTGTTGTACTATCTTGAGCCACGATGAATCTGTACAGATCACCCCATTGAAATTCATGGGCGGAGCTCCCAGGAGAAACACCAGTGGTAGCTTGTGTGTCAGCAAACATCACCTCGAGAGAAGTATCCAATAGGATTTCGACCTCTGAGTCTGAGGTTATTTTCTGTGCTGCCTTCTTCTTTGCTGACTTCCTATGCATGGTAATCCTGCGATTAGCAAGGTAACGTCAATAAGGAGCATGCATACGTTTAGCCAATTATTAAATGCAAAGATACATCACAATTCTAGCTACCAATCCATAGTTGAAGGACGTGAGAAAATGTCAATAAGCTACACCAGCTACTGCTATTTCATAAATCAGACAAATTGAAACATAGCTTAGAATCACAACCAATTTGACTTTATGTTTCTAGGGCTTATCGCAATCAGGCCAGTTTATAACAATGAGCGGGATATCAACATGGTGGAGTGGAGAGTTAGGCTAATTTTTTATTTGCGCCACTCGTTTTACAGCGCACAGGATTCTTTTAAAAAAAAATCCACGCAAGGGATCGGAGCAAAGACATTTACAAGGATGCGCTAGTCCAAATAATTTTTTTGCGCTAGCGCCTAATATTATTCATGCGCTATCCAATCCCTATTTCTGCGCCAGCGCTTATCCTTATTTCTGCGCCAGCGCTTAACATTATTCTTGCGCTGATGCCTGAACAAAAAATATGCGCCGGCACTTGATAGTGGAGTCTGTGCAAAGAGGAAAAAACGTATAGCTGCAGGCCTCTAAGGATTAGGCTTGGTTTCAAGCTTCTAAGTGGGATTGATGGGTTGATTTAACACATCCCAAGGTAGCTTCGTCCGAGTATTGTGGGTTTTATGCAACCTCGTCATGAATGAACAATGTTTTCCGTTGAGCAGTTTACCCCGGTGTCCATAGCATGAAACTTTAGTTGCAAGGAACGAGAAGGACTAGGTTTTACGTGCAGTAGATGCTTGGCAGGGAGTTTTGTTTTGCAAACAAGACCTTGGGATGCTACGGCTTCTACAGGTTTGAGTGAAAACTTTGCGGCCGCTAAGATACTACTGGGACGATTCAGGGATATCAAGACATGTGAAAAATCACTCAAGTCGCTGAAGACATGATGGCAGGACAAATTTCATGCTCGCAGGCGAGGGCAAAGCTTTCGGGCTAGGTTAACAAGTCTCCATGTTGGTTTGGGCCGAGCGTGATTTTTACGCACCTTGCGTGAAAGGACAAAATATTTCGCTTAGCTTTGGTGTCCAGATTGAGGCGAATGACCAAGTGACTTAAACCGTATCTTTAACGCTAGTTCAGTCCACAAACCTTACGGCCAGAGTAGGGAAAGCAATTCATACTTTTAGAAAACAGAGACTCTACTCATGGAAGAAGAGCTTAAACAGAAACAAGCTATTACGCAGTCAAGAAAAACATAGAAAAAACTTTCAAATGTGGTCGTGGGGAGACGCGGGTTTCGCTTGGCAAATGAAAGCTCTGTGGGGAAAACTAGGGATGCCGAAAATGCGACAGAGGGAAAATACTTATGTGCCTGTGAGATAGGGCCGTCTCTACCTTGGTTTGCATGCATCGACCTCGTATCCTCATTACTTCAGAGTAGAGGGTGGAAGCTTAGGTTGTGCTCTCCAGGAACCCTTTACATAGTATGTAGGACAACAACATTCTATTTAACCAGGTAGAAGCCCCCAGAACAATGAGAGGAATAGGGAGAAGTGCCTACTTGGAAGATTGGTAGGTTCTCCGAAGGCTGGCGTTTGTCCCAAAACAAGTAATGGCTTCCACAGGTGCTCAGCGAATGGCAGCAACTTTCGAACTGTGAGTCCCAAGTAGCGAGTGTAAATTTTATGGTGAGTTTCAAAACGTTTCATATACGTTAAATAGGGTGGCGATTAATGTCACGTACGTCCAAAGTTGGCGGGGTTATGAGCATGGGGCTTGAGAAATCTGTCATTAAGGGTGGCACATGGCCTCATTAAAGGTCCTACCAACTCCGCCGGTGCACAAGGATTGAGGAGATCTTTTCGCGCCGAGCACCGATTTAACTTTCGCGCTAAGTGGGGAGCGTAATCTTTTGCGCTATGTGCTAAGCGCACGTTCAAAAATAAAGCTTGCACTCAAGCGGCGATCCTGGAATTAGGGTTGCGCTCATAAAACTAGGCCAAACATGGGTTATCATGAAAGACGAAACACAGATTTGCAAACGGGAAGTATAAGCATATCTCCTGCGCTTGTGGTGCCGACTCTATCATCATGGTCTGCACTGGGGATGAACGCGCCAACTTTTAATTCTTCCAAGAAGGTGAAGCACCGCTCCAAGGCGGGGAAGATAATGATAATTCTTGCACCTTCGGCGGCTGAGAAAAGGTTATCTCTCACGCTAACGGTGGCCGGCCTATTGTTCATAATGTGCGCCGAAAAAGGCTTGCGACTTGCCAAAAGGGGGTGGCTGAGTTAGATCTAATGTCCACGCCAAGCGAGGAACTTATGGTTAGAGGCGTGTCAAAGCGGCGGAGGACTTAAGGCTAAAACTGCGCTACAGTGGGTGAGTTAAGACCAAAATCTGCGCTGAAGGAAAAGAATGAATTTTCCTTAGAAAAAATGAGAAACTCTTTTGGAAGCAGGTGATGAAATTCTGCCTAGTTAGAGAAAAACCCAAAAGATAAAGTAAAAACTCGCTACAAAAGTGTTAAAAGGAGGGGCCCCAATAACTTCAAAATTTTGGGGAAGGATGTTGTAGCAACAACACCTTCCCATACATCTGATGTTCATGATCATGTATTGTAAGATTCCTTGGTCGCTTTCATAGGTCTTATATTATTTATATTTCATTTGTTCTTTCCTTGTGTTGATCTGTAGTAGGTCCTCTTGTATGTAAGGATGGATCATGGATGCTCCTGGATCATAAGGACAACTGATGTATTAGAGGTAAGTTCCCTCCATACTCATCCATTGTTACTATTCCATTGACCTAGGTGAAGGTTTATACAATTTGTCTCTTGTTCTAGATCTGAACCATTCAGACTAGGGAATTTGATCGTTGTCCGGATTGATAAAAAACTCCTAAAACAAAATTGGCGACTCCGCTAGAGAGTAGATCATTAAATATCCCCTGCTTTTCCTTGGGATTCCTTTAGAGCTTGTCACTTATCTTGTCTTGTTTGTTGCAATTTTAACATTCTCGAGTCACTAGGTGATCTAGATTGGATCTAACACCTAAAATCTATCTAGATCCTTTGGGGTTGGGTTGTTTGTCCTTTTTTCTTTTGAAAATTCGCTCCTTGTGTCATCGACGCACCCTATGTTCAGATATAGTGCGTTGACGACACATCTGGGAAATATACTGAACCGCGTCGATCCAATTTGGCGCGTTGTGTTCCATAGCATACCACAACTCTATGCAAAATTTTTCCATAGGGTTAAGATCCCCTCTTAGAGTGGGATTAGGTGTTCCTCTGAGATTTGTCCTCTGCTTGTTTCAGTCATAGGATCAGTCCAGATCTATCATTTACCTCTTTTCTTGGGTTTTCTTGAGATTCAGATCCATGTTTGGCCCTTTGAGTCAAAACTAGTGCTTTGCTTGCATTTTCAAGCGAAATGGATTGCATTTTTCCATGAATCCTGTATCCTATAGTCTCTCTAAACCATATTAAGGATTCAAAATAATTTTTGGTTTGGTGTGGATTGGCTTGTTTTAAAGACTTGAAAAGTGTGGGATATCCATGTCTTTTTGAGCCTCATTTTCTTGGGTTGTGTGTCTTGTTTCCTTTACATACTGAGCTATCTATCAATTGTTTGAAAATATTGATTCTTTGTCTCCACTTCAGTTCAAAGAAAGCTTAATTTTGTCCCTCTTTTGCTAGATTCACAAACTTGGAAAATAAGAATATTCTTCTTGCCTTAATTTGATCATTTGATATTATTGGTCTTACACTCATAAGAATAAGAAAGGACGATCTGAAAATCTTCAAGGATCTTTTTAACCATAAAATTGCATGTGAAATTTGTATGTAAATTCTCATAAAATAGCTTTAAAAGATGAATTTTAAATGCTTAAATCATACACATAAGCAAATAACAAGTATGCAAACCAAAAATTTGTAGATAATAGATGATAATGAAGTTCACCTTTCTTGGGCTACGTTTCCAAGCCACTTTGAATGAGAAGGCCGATCTTATTAAGTATTCAAAAGCTTACATACATGAGTTCTGGAAACACTTCTGAGTTCTATCAGTCAAACACAGAAACAGACTACACCACTGCGTTCCTCTCGAAATTCTAAGTAAAATGAGCATATACTCGACTATGTTTGCCTGAGGCCTCCTCTGGCACGCAAATCGAGACAAACTCTACTGCAACTGTACAGACCGTATGGATTTCCCACCTTGGGAAGCATTCCCATTAATGGCATGTACCTACCTCGTGATATGTGCACTTTACCTTTCTCGAAAACAGTGCCAAAATGCACTCTGTACAATGTTGGAAACCGTGGTTATATTGGGGGTTTTTATACGAATTTGGGTGCAAATTGGATGGCCACACGCCCCTTTTTGGCCCATTTTTCTGCTTCAAACTCTTAACCAAATCCTGTTGAAACCCATTAAATGGTCGGGCTTTGGCCCAGTGGTAATGCTTTGTGCTTTGGGGGAAAAGGTCCCAGGGTCAAACCTGCGGGCCTCTCCCCTTTTAACGTAAACATTGTAATGTTGTTGTTGTTTTTTTAATGCGGTGTTGGCACTCCACGACGGTTTTGTTGATGTGTTGGAACTCCACCCATATGTGTTGGCTTCATTGTTGACTAGGCTTGTGTGTTGGCACTTGTTTGTTATGTTGGTTGATGTGTTGGCTCTACCATAAGACATATGGCCTTGGTGTTGGCCACGGGGTCTAGGGAGACGCCCTCGATCCCGCTCTTTTTTCCAACAAAAACAACATTCAACTTTAAATAAAAGGTCACTAACTATAGTGTTAAGAAACACCTTCAAGAGTCCTGGCTAGGCGGGCTCTGTGGAGGCTTTAAAGGACATTGAGGTCGTGGGTTCGATCCCCACGACCTCCACATTTTTTTGTAGAACGATACAACATATGCCAACAGGGCTGCCACATGGAAGATCCTGATTGGTCTACCTAATATTCCATGTCATCAAACCTGTCCACATGGAAACCTATTATTGGCCCTTTTTTCACCATTTTTACCCCTTTTTCGCGTTTTCCAAACTCAATAACTTTAACCTCGGTAGGCCGTTTCATGCGAAACGAACGTTGACAGAAATATCCCGACGAGCTCTACACGTTTGTAAGCTTCTTTGAATATTTTGAAGACTTTAATTTTGATCAATCTTTGAGATCCTCCTAGATCAAGCCTTCCCATTGGGAAGATTTTGGGCCACCAAAAGCATGGGATCATTCATAAAACAAGTGAGGGTACAACTCCCTCACTCTTTCGGTCTCTAGCCATCGTGCTTTGCTTGGATGCATTCCTTTAATCCCCACACGAAGATACTCCATGTCACCTCTTCGTGAATATCTGACCTTCTTATAAAGTATAACATCTTCCTGAAGTTCATTGAGATATTCAGGAGTAAACTCATCAACAGAAGGTACTTGAACTTATTCATCTTGGTCCACAATCATAGGAGGCTCATACAGTTTCAAGTTTTCCACATTAACAATAAAATACATTTGCATATAAGGAGGCAAATCTAACCGAAAGAATTATTACCAACTTGATCCAAAATTATAAAAGGTCCATACCTGATTGGCTTAAACTTTCTACTTTCACCTTGGAGTCGGTCTTTGCAGATATAAAGCCATACTCGATCCCCAATTTGAAAATGATGATCCGCCTGATGTTTGTCATGTCTTTCTTTATACTTGGCATGACTTGATTCCAACTTCTCTTGTACTTCTTGTTGTATTAACTGGATCCGCTGAATAAACTTCAAAGCTTTATCCGGATCAACTTGACCATATCCCACTGTATCTTTCCCATAAACAAAGTCTAAGGGAGACTTTGGCAAATAACCAAAACATGTCTTGAAAGGATACATTTGTGTTGAAGAGTGCATAGCTCCGTTGTAGGCATGTTGAACATAATGCAACTGCTCATCCCATAGCTTGGGATGCTTGGCACAATACCCTTGAAGAAGATGTACTACTGTCCAGTTGACCACTTCAGTTTGTCCGTTAGTTTGTGGATGAAATGTTGTGCTTTTCTTTAGCTTTGTGTCCATAAGTTCCCATAAATATGACCAAAATTTCCCAAGGAAGTGGGAATCTCGATCAGATATAATAGAAGTAGGTAGTCAAAAATGAACCCATACATGATGGAAGAACAAATGAGCAGTCAACTCAGTTGTGATCTTCTTTTTACAAGGAATTAGAATTCACATTTTACTGAATCTATCCAAAACAACATATAAGTAATCATGTCCCTTTCTATACATTGGTAACCCTCCTACAAAATCCATTGAAACACTTTCCCATGGATGCGAAGTAACATGAAGTGGAGTGTACAAGCCTAACTTTCTGTTACTTGGCTTACTTGTTGCACACATAACACATCCTTTTACATACTTGGACACAATATCATTCATTCGAGGCCAATAACAAAATTTTTGTAATTGTGCTACAATTTTTCCTACCCCAAAGTACCCTGAAATGAGAGAAGTGTGAGCTTCTCTTATCACATGTACTCCTTCACTTTGTGGAATACAGATTTTTCCAAGATGATACAACAACTTGTCATGAATACGATAATTCAATTCTTCATTTTGAGAGCCATGTTTTAGTGATTCATATATTTCTTTGTAATCTTCATCCTTAGTATATTGTTCAACATAACTTGAATGTACCAAAGGACTTTGTTGAATAACAAAATAATCCTTTTTTGGAGGTCTCGGTAACATATCTGCAACTTTGTTCTGAATAACTTTCTTATACTTCATGATCAAATGAAATTGTTGTAGAAAATCCATCCACATGAAATGACTTGATTGTTGTAGCTTAGTTTGAGATTGAAGATATTGTAGTGGTTGATGATCAGTATGTATAGTTGTTTCCTTACCCATTAGGTAATGTTTCCACTTCTTTACACTTTGAACTAATGCATACAATTCTTTATCGTAGGTTGGATAGTCAATTATTGATTTAGAAAAGGTTTCAGAATGATAACATATTGGTTTTTTATGTTACATTAAGACTGGCCCCATGGCATAACCACTAGCATCAGTATCTATCTCAAATGGTTGTTGTAGATCCGACGGTGCAAGTACTGGAGTTGTACTAATTTTTTTCTTTCAGAGTGTCGAAGGCTCTATGTGCTTTGCCTTCCCACTAAAAGACTCTGTTCATACTTTTCAATGCATGTACTGGAGAATCTATGAAGGATAAGTTAGCAATAAACTTCCTCCAGTATTGGGATTCTCCCAGAAAAATTCTCATCTCAGTTACATTATTTGGCTTGGGCCAATTCACAATGACCTCAACTTTAGAGGGATCAATTCGTAGTTCACCACCCCCTACAATGTAGCCTAGATATACCAAATATGTCTTCCTAAACTCGCATTTGGACATCTTTAAGTACAATTTTTCCCTTTCAAGTATATCCAAAACTTGTATGACATGCTTGACATGTTCTTCCCACGTACGATTGAAAATCAAAATATCATCTATGTAGACTATGACAAAGTCATCAATGAAGGGACTAAAAACATCATTCATCACCCTCATAAATGTTGTGGGTGCATTACAAAGCCCAAAGGGCATTACCATCCATTCATACAATCCCTGTTTAGTTTTGAAAGTTGTCTTCCAAATATCATTGTCATGAATTCTAATTTGATGATAGCCACTTCGTAAGTCTAACTTAGTGAAATTAGTTGCATTCTTAAGCTAATCCAAGAGATCATTAATTCGGGGAAGAGGATACATGTTCTTAATTTTTATTTTGTTTAGTGCCCTGTAATCAACACACATACACCACATGCCATCCTTCTTTGGCACCAAAACAATCGGTGAACCACATGGAGAGGAGCTTGGTTGAATGTCCCCTCTTTCAAGCAATTCTTGAACCTACTTCTTTATCTTTGCATTTTCAATTACTGAAGATCTTTAAATGCCAATGTTATGAAGTGGTGCATCCTGCTGTAAGAGAATCTCATGTTGGGTTTCTCTTTTTGGAGGTAATCCTTTAGGTTCTTGAAATAAGACATCATAATTAGTTACAACTTTATTCAAGTCTTTTTTAAGTCTTGGATCACATCCTTTAAAAGATTCACTTTGACCAACATCCTTTGCTTTAACAATCATAAGAACAAAATTCTTACTAGCATGACCCAGTCTCTTCATTTGACTTGCAGAAACTAATGAAAGATTAGTTTTTATGCAATGTGCACGAACAACATATTCAATACCATATTTAGTGAGCTAATACCTGTTATCTTCCATGTAAAAGATAGCCTTCCTATCATAAAGATAAGGACTCCCGAACACAATACCACAGATATCCAATGGAACCACATCCAGATCTACTTCATCAACAAATCCATAAGTAATAACAAGCCTAAGTCTACACTATTTTGTAACTTGCAGTTGTGCATTATCACACCCATCCAAGTGGATATGGCTTTGGGTGTAACTTAGTTTCCAAAGGAAGTTTTTTAACTATCTCTTCTGAAATGAGATTGGCTTGTGATCCACTATCAAAAAGAGTATCTATTTTTGTATGTGTAAAGATTACTCTTATATGAAATAACTCACTTCTTTTTCTTTCATCAACAACATATTCATGCTTTGAATTAGAAGTAGAAGGATTTTTACCTTGAATGCCTGTAGAAACAATCTTAGTCTCATCCCTTGAGTCAGATCCCAAATCATGTTGGATGGCTGTAGTAGTGGTATTCTTGTCCTCCTTATTCCAAAAATTCTCAGGCTTGAGCTCTAGATGAAGCCTCCAACATTTGGATGCATCGTGACCCTTTTTCTAGCAATGCATGTAGGTTTATCTCCCTCTTTCTTCACTGTATTTGTATGCTTACCTTTCCCTTTCCCTTTGAATTTGTTTCCATCAGGTTTGTAAGGTTTCTTTGAAAATTTTTCATTTGTATTCTTCTCTTTTTATTCCATATGAGTCACTTGAACGCATACCTCATCAAGGTTAGTTGGATTAAACATAAGCATCATATGATGTAAATAACTATGTAATCCACCTATGAACTTGAGAATATTTTCTTGAGTGTAGAGAGGTATACCAAGTATTAAATCTCTTTTTTCTGAATTCTTGCGTGTACTCTTGCACACTTTGACCCTTACCTTGCCTCAAATTCTTCGAATCCATCATGGCTTGCTGCATGTATCCCAATGGATAGAATTTCTTCTTTAATGTTGAAGTGAACTCATGCCAAGAGGATATGATGTTGCCTTTTGAGTTCTACCCTCCCACCATATGAGAGCGGTCCCTCCAAGTCAGAGAGAAGCTAACTGAATTTTTATGCCATATTCAATGAGCTTTTGAATCCTACAATAAACCTCTATTTGACAGATCCAATTATCCAATTTCTCAGCATTAAGCTCTCCATTATAAACAAGTAAATCAAACTTAATATCAAGCTTTATTTGATGAGGCACATTGAAATTAATTTTTTGTTTTTCAGGTGAGGAATGTAAAGATCCATCAAGAAAAGATGGTGAAGATGGAGGATTTTTAGGAGGTTCCTCACCACCTCCTTCGTCTTTACCTTTAGCATGATATGAACCACCTTGTTCACCCTTCTTCCGATCTTGATAAAGCTCTTCCACCATACTTTCATATTCATGAAATCTTTAAGGAAGTCTCGTTCAGATGGGATCGAAGAAGTCCCATCTTCTCCTTTTTTCTGAAGCCATTCTTCCTCTTCTTGAACCAATCTCTGGATCAAATTCTTCAAGCTCTCCTTCACCTCTATGAAGCCTTGCTCTTGTTAACATAAACAAACTCACAATGCAATGGTTAAGCAGCTCTGAAACCAAACTTGATCTGAAAATATTTCAATATATTTTTAACCATAAAATTGCTTGTGAAATTTGTATGTAAATTCTCATAAAATGGCTTTAAAAGATGAATTTTAAATGCTTAAATCATACACATATGCAAATAAACAAGTATGAAAACCAGAAATATGTAGACAATAGATGATAACAGAGTTCACCCTTCTTGGGCTACAACTCCGGGCCACTTCCAATGAGAAGTCCGACCTTATTAAGTCTTCAAAAGCTTACATACATGGATTTTGGAATCACTTTTGAGTTTTGTCAGTCAAACCTAGAAACAAACTGCACCACTGCATTCCTCTCGAAATTCTGAGTAAAATGAGTATAAACTCGACTATGCTTTCCTGGGGCCTCATCTGACACATAAATCGAGACAAAATATGCTACAACTATACGGAGTGTATGGATTTTCCACCTCGGGAAGTGCACCCATTAATGGCATGTACCTACCTCAGGATCTATGCACTGTACTTGTCTCGAAAACTGTGCCAAAACGCGCTCTGTACAACGTTGGAAATCGTGGTTATATTGGGGGTTTTTATACAAATTTGGGCACGAATTGGAGGGCCAAGCGCCCCTTTTTGGCCCCTTTTTATGCTTCAAACTCTTAACCAAATCCCACTGAAAGCCATTCAATGCTTGGGCTTTGGCCCAGTGGTAATGCTCTGTGCTTTGGGGGCAGAGGTCCCTGGGTCAAACCTGCGGGCCTCTCCCCTTTTAAGGTAAACATTGTAACGCTATTGTTTGTTTGTTGAATGTGGTGTTGGAAATCCACGATGGTTTCGTTGATGTGTTGGCACTCCACCCATATGTGGTGGCTTCGTTGTTGACTAGGCTTGTGTGTTGGCACTTGTTTGTTACGTTGGTTGATGTGTTGGCACTACCATAAGACATATGGCCTCGGTGTTGGTCACAGGTTTGAGGGACACGCCCTTGATCCCACACTTTTTTCCAACGAAAAAAACATTCAACTTTAAATAAAAGGTCACTCCCTATAGTGTTAAGAAACACCTTGGGGAGTCATGGCTAGGCGGGCTCTATGGAGACTTTGGTGTACCTTGAGGTCGTGGGTTCGATCCCCACGAAATACACATTTTTTGTAGAACGGTACAACATATGCCAACATGGATGCCACATGGAAGACCCTTATTGGTCCACCTAATATGCCATGTCATCAAACCTTTCCACGTGGCAACCTATTATTGGCCCTTTTTTTACCATTTTTACCCATTTTTTCGTGTTTTCCAAACTCAATAACTCTCACCTTGGGAGGTCGTTTCACGTGAAACGAACGTTTCTAGAAAGATCCCGATGATCTCTACACGTCTGTAATCTTATTTGCATATTTCGAAGACTTTCATTTTGTCGATCTCTGAGATCCTCTTGGATCAAAGGCTTGTTTCATATTTGTGTGCATTTGAGTTAGACAAGATTGTTGAGTGTTTTTCTTTGTCTTGAATTTGATTGGAAACATTTGTGGAATCCTTCTTTCCATATCTTAGATGTGTCTTTTTCAAGTGTAAAAATATAGGAAACGAAATAGATTTCTTGCATTTGGTGTTCTTAAAAATATCTCTTTCATCACTTTAGGATAGTTTTGGGTGCATGATTTTGAATTTTTTACTTCTTTCTATCATTTTGAAAAATCCAAAATTGCATTTGCATAGAATTCTACATTTGGGAAGATAAATTATCCCTCTTTCCTTCTTAAGTAGGACTTCATTGAAAAGAAGATTTGCATCTGATACTTTCATGGTTTTGATTCAAGTCCAAATTTCATCTATCCACTTAACCGCATAAGATAAAATCAAGCGCTAGTTAAGTTAAAATATTTTAGCAACTTGAAGGATAGGTTAGAGACGTGTTCTGGCGTCTTTAAGCATAGGAGTTGTCGTTATTTTCCTGCACTGCATTCCAGGGACTGTTTGGTTCTTCCACGTACTATTCAATATATAGAACAACCTTTCACATACTTCATGGTATATAGAAAGGTTCGTTCATGTACTTGACGATATATAGGAAGGCCCCTTTCAAACGGTTGTGCATTAGACAACACTACTACAGATTTGAACTCCCCTGTACCTTGCGTATATCAAGAGACACCATTAGGATCCCGATACCAACTGAGTAACCTTTTGGTTGTCTTGTTGTTGCAATACACCAAGAACAACACTCGGGGAGCTACTACACACATATTGTCAGGTAGTCGGGTAATACGGTCAAGGGTACGGTCCCAATCCTCCCTGGTTAGTGCTCTAAAAAATTGGGCTGAGTATTACTGTTGGACCCTACAGTATATCGTGAGTTGCGACAATTTGACAATCTTATGAGGATCTGGCTTTTACATCCCTCCTATTCACAAGTTTTCCAATTGCTTTTAGTTTGAGTAGCGTTTTATGTGCATGATATTTATGAGGACTTTGAGAGTTCAGATATGGAAACCTCTGTTGATGTATATGTAAATTCGGAATGTATTTCATATATGTATATTGTATTCCTATAGAGATGGTATTATTCCTCTATACGAAAGTGTTTGTATTCCTATAGAGATGTTATTATTCCTCTATATGGAAGTGTCGTCATTTATATTGTAAGTGTCGTAACTTATGCTTGATGGGTTATTAGACCACCTTGTTGGGGTCGGCCCTGTATAAGTCATGTGGGTCAAAGGGTTATTAGACCACCCTATTGGGTGTCGGCCCAGTCAGCATTATGTTATGTGGTTAAGTTAAGGCCGACCTAGTAAAGGTTATTAGGAAAGTCAAGTCAAGTATAAATAGAGTGCAGGAGACACTCTATTTCATCATTCTATTCTCTCTCACACTCTCGGGAAAGTGGCACACTTGTGGAGGAGGAGAAGCTGCTGCTAGGAGATGTCTATCTCTTATGCTTGGCTTGCATCATTGCTCTATCTATCTCTGAGGAAGTTATTGGGGTTTTTCACCTTTATGGTTTTCCCCAAGTAAACTATGTGTCTCTTGTGTGCTTGTATTATTGTGTTCATGATTGATATGCTGTAGATATGATGTACATGTTGTTCTCTTAGTTAAGATCCTAGATCAGATTGAAGTGAATTCTGAAAAATTAACAACCTCTTCCAGGACTACCAATCAAGAGACCCATTTTCAAGGGGTACCTTTTGTTTTTCCTCTAGTTGGAAATATTGGTCCTCCCTTTAGTGCCACTTTAAATATTCCTTGATTAACCATAGGATTATTGGTATGGTTATTTAATCTGGTGATTCCAGTTGTACCCAATGTTTCAAATGTTAAATCTCCACCACAAGAGTGTCAAACCCAGACGGATCATTCCCCTTCTTCATCGGATGCATCTTCTTTCATTTCTTCTTCCTCTCGTGATAAAAGTAGTGGTGCTAGTAATCAGGAGGATAAGAAGAAGAAGAAGAAAAGGAAAATTAAGAACAAGAAGGATAAGAAATAGACCAAGAATCAACCAACTACCTATGATGGCACTCATTCTATTCAAACACCTCGTATACCCAAGTTCCCTTGCAATGTTTGCATGGGTGATCACCTTCTTAAGGATTGTCTCGGTCTTTCCAAAGTCTTAGAAGAATTCTCTAAAGCCTCCAAACAACCCATATCATCAGCCTATGAACATCATACCGATGATACCCTATAGACCACTGACTCTATGGTTAGGAGTCATAAAGGTACAATAAAGAATCCTTGTTTGTTATGCAAGACATGGACCTTAGTTATCTTTTTCCTCGCATGGATGAAGCTTCACAATTTTTGGAATACATTACTATATCTCAGAAACACCTTCCAACAGGATATCATAAGTTATCCCTTGACCCTTCATTGGTTGATAAAGAGGTCAATCTAGTTCTATCCTCAGTTGATCCTACTCGTCCCTTGAAAAGAGAACCTCAAGTGGTCGATCCAATTCCATCTTCGGTCGATCCCACTCTTTCCTCAAAGAGTGAAGAGCAAGTAGTTTGTCCCGTTCTTCCTTCGGAGAGTAAAGTTGAAGTATTCGATTCAATTTCATATCCACTCGAATCCACTCTTTCATTGGAGAATTCTAAGACTGAAATAGTCATCATGACACAGTCTTCGTCTCATTCCACTCTTTCAGTTGAGAGTGAACTGAAAACCACTGATGTTTTCCTAGTCAGTTCAGATTGTTTGAGGCAAGGGGAAATCCTGTCCATTTCCACAGGACCTCCTCTGAGTACTGAGGTCATTTCCTTTTATTGGAATAGTCTAACAGAATCTCATCTCCCTTTGGGTGTTCCTTTCCAAATATCTATAGGAGTTTCCAATAAGGAAATATTTCACACTATAGTTGATGAAAGAGATTTTGTTAGTATTTTATCCTCAATTGCTTGGAAAGATATAGGTTCTCCTCAGATTGTGTCGGTCAATGAACAAATACTGGCATTTAATAGAAGACCTATTAGACTGTTAGGGACCCTTCCTCGATTACCTATAACCTTAGGAGGGAAAACCGTTTGTATTGATATTATGGTCATCCAAGGTCACTTAGATTTTAATATACTCCTTGGACGAGATTATGTTTATGCAATGAATGATGTAGTGTACTCACTCTTTCGAGTGATGTATTTTCCTCATCATGGAAACATAGTGACCATTGATCAAATTTCATTCATGACACCCAATCATTGCATGAATTCCAGTCATCATACTTCCCTAAATGTTCCTCATGTTTTAGTGGTTTCTTCCCCTTAGGGATGGGGGGCATATCTCCAGCCTCTGGACATCATACTAGAGTTATCCCCATAGATATTTATGCTAGGGGTAGACTACCAACCTCTGGACATCATGTTGGGTAGGGCATAGTTCCAAGCATAGTTTACCTTTGGTTTCAAGTTTGTGTAAAAACGAAACCAGTCCCAAGCATATTTTACTTTCGGTTTCAAGCTTGTGTAAAAATGAAACCAGTCCCAAGCATAGTTTAATTTCGGTTTTGAGCTTGCATAAAAATGAAACCGCTCACGAGCAGATTTCCCTTTCTGTGTGAAGCTCGTTAAAAAATGAAACAGGTTCCCACGAGCATAGTTCTTTTCCCGTGTCAAGATTGTTAAAAAATGAAACAGATGACCACGAGCATAGTTCATTTTATGTGTCAAGCTCATTAAAAAATGAAATAGTTCATCATGAGCATAGTTACTTTTCTGTGTCAAGCTCGTTAAAAAATGAAATGGATTCCTCTCCCATTGAGTCGAGTCTTCCACTAGACTTAGTACCTGAACCTTCTTTTCATCTACCTATGCCATTTGATCCTCCTCCATCCTTCATCTTTGGTGAACATATTTCTATTATTAGTGAGGAGTTTAATTAGTTGGAGAAGCAAACTAGGCGAACAAATGAAGCTTGGGGGGCATGTCTTCAACCTCTGGACATCATGTTGAGTTCAAGTCGGTAACCTTTCCACACAATGTTGGAACTAAGTTTCTTACTTCCAGAAATCATGTTGGGGCCATGTACCAAACTCCGACTATCATGTTGAGAAAACATTCGCCAGTGGGAATATTTTCGAGCATACTTTCTTTTTGGTTTTGAGCTCGTAAAACCATGAAAATCATCCCGAGCATAGTTCATTTTTTGTTGCAAGCTCGTTAAAAAATGAAGCAAATACCATGAGCATTCTTCCAACCTATCTTCGAGCTCGTTAAAAATAGTAAGATGGTGTTGAGATTAATTTTTTCACTTTTTCGTGCTCTGGTTAAAACATGCAAAAGTTGTGTTGAGCTTACTTTTCACTTTTTCGTGCTCTAGTAAAAAACATGAAAAGTGGTTTGAGCTTACTTTTTCCTTTTTCGTGCTCTAGATCCAAACATGAAAAATATTTTGAGTGCTTTTGATACCATGGCCATGCTCGTTAAAAACTAACTAAAAAGGTGTCGAGTACACTTTTATCGCTTTTTCAGGCTCGTAAAACCTTTACGAAAAAGGATCCACCTTGGAATTGTCTTTAAGTTTTTTTCAGACTCCTAAAATAGGAAAAGATTGCCAAGCAAACTTTTCTCTTTCACGCTTGTAAAAGGGTTTGAAAGGTTGTATATCCGGTGATAGTGTACTCATTTTTTGGACCTTGTAGACTAGTTACGAAAAAGGAATACCTTAGTCAACCACTGACTAAGAGAGTTTTTCTAGGCATTATTTTACACTTTTTCGGGCCTAGGGGACTAACTTTATGAAAAAGTTCACCATGGAGTTTTCTTTTGACCATTTCAGACTCTCTAAATGTGAAACGTCACCGAGTTTAACTTCTTTGGACTCTTAAAATTATGCATGGAAGGACCCTTTTTAGGACAGAAACCCTCCTTTTTCAGGTTCATAAAACATGTGAGATTGGACTCGTCTGAAGGAGGATCTATACCGAGCATTTCTTATCCTCCTCAATCTTGTTAATAAACAAAGAGGTACTTGTAAATCATGATGGGGAATAAGGGAATGGAAATGCATCTGTATCTGTATCTATGGCAGCTTATTGTCACTCTTGAACATGGAACTTGTTTGTATTTCATCCAAACAGTTGGGTAATCAACTTGTCTCCAAGTCGTGTCAATTTTGTGAGTATTTTAATCCTTTGGGGTCATCCGAAGAATGATCCATTCATGTTGCATTATGTATTGATTTCCGTCTCACCAATTCAATGCTGCCAGGTCATTAGTTGTGCCATAAAATGTTCAAGGGAAGTCCTCCATTTGAGTAGAACTTTGCAGTCGTCAAGCTATATGTCGTGTCGGTCATCCCTAAAGCAGTTTCTCAACAAAACTTGTCCATACGACTTGTGTCAGTCCATGCTCATTTGATCTATTGTCCAAAATCATCTTCCTATATTGGTTTTGTGTCGATGATGTGGGATACATCATGGCCCTCCTTCGATGAATCTATCCCTCTCAACATCAACACATCATCCATGGATTAGATTTAGAAACCAACTAGTACCTTGAAACCTACATGCCTCAATGACAGGTTTTCTCTCTTTCGACAATAGGTTTACATCATTTACCTTTGATCGAATGATTCTGTGGATGTTCGAATCCAACTCATTTATTTGCATTCGTTGGAATGTACTGAGATACCTTGGGAATCATTGTCATCATTGATGATTTATCTCGCACTTGTTAACGGTTCACATCATTGACCGGTAATCAAGTGGTTTCTACCTTGTTCGACTTCAACACCTTGTAATCACATGGTTATATTCGTATCGACTCGAGATTGGGTAGAAGACCCTCGGGATACTCATTATGTTTTTACCTAGGTTGCGATGGAGATTTTTTGAGTAGGTTCCCACATGAACATAATGTCGGTGTCCTCATTGATGTATCGTCGCACAAATCCACTATTGTATTGGTTGTGGTTGTGTTGTTATTTCATCATGGATCTACGCTTGTATTTTAGTAGCCATGATTGTATTCAGTCACTCAGGTATGGATTTGCACCATCTCTTCGTGGCCATATCCTTAGTCAGTACTAGCATGGATCTGCAATGTATTGGTTAGCATCCATGCCTTGAGTCATTGAAATGTTTAGTTCAGAGATGTCATAACTTGTATTTCAAAGTCCTTGATTATTGTTGTCAGTTTTCCGACCGATGGTTCTGTTATCACGTATATAGTAGCCGGGCTACCACACTTTCTTTTTCAAATTCCAAAGCACTATTCAGCCAGTTCCTTTGCATTTGAGATGATGAGATGAGCATCTATTATGGATCATTGTCAGATTGTGGACAGGAGATATGTTCCCTATGCCATGACTGAGCTTCAGGACACTCAGAGAGAGGACTGATGTAGCCATTTATCCATTTATACAGAGCAGTTAGTAGTGCCTAGAGTTACAACAACAGTTTCAGAGGACAGATTTTGGTTCAGATGATGAGCATTCAGGTATATGACTCAGCAAGTATATTTTGGTGTTATGGTTATATTGCTTTTATATTCATTCTTATAGCATGTCTTAGTATTTAGAATCATGATCTAGCGATCATATAGATATCTGGACCTGGTTGTACTTTATATATATATATCATATTGTCCCTACTCAGAATCAGAAGTTCTTGGCCTATACTCATCGGTTTACCCTCCTTAGGGAGATTAGAGGTGATCATTCCCACCATACTTTGGCTTGCTAGTGTTGGTCTCATTATTCATTGTCTTCATCCCTCCATTACCTACCCATTTTGTTCATTACCTTGACTTACTACTTGACTAGTGGCATGGAGGACCTTTCCCCACTGTAGCCTCTGTATTGGATAAGCTTCCCTGTTTATTGTGTCTCGGCTTTGAGTTGGTGACAAAACTTACCTTTGGTGAGTTGGATTACCTTGAGAAGTCCCCCTAGTCACTAAATATGTTGGCTAAACCTGAAACTTTTAGTGCTGCCACTAATGCAAAATATGGAAATGAAATGTTGTATCTTGTATGAAAAGCCCATTCATGCAATGTGTTTCTCAACACACATGAATGAAAGGCAAGCCAAATGAAAATGGCTATGAAATATCAAATGTTATATCTATTGTGAAATGTAAATACCTAGGTAAACAAGTTGTCTGTGACACACCTAGAAGTGCTCAGGTAAACAAGTGCCTTAAAAACACACCTGCAGCAAGAAGCCTAATTAAATGTAAATCTATGCAATGTGTTTATAAACACACATAGATCAAAGGCTATGGAAACTCTAGGCCCAAAAAGCAATGGAACTTAAACTCTATATCAAAAAAATTGATGGCCTCATTTGTATTATGGATTGTGCGCATCTGTGAAGGTGAATAAACACTCTTTGAACAACTTACCCATTTGTGAGACACCGCCATTCCCTGTGTTATTGCTTGTCCACTATATGCTATGGTGTGTATTACCCTTCCCATTTCCAAAGTGTCACAGTGTTAAGTCAGTAAGTCATCCTTTGACCTAGCCATGTTATTCTTAGCCTTCACCCTTCACTAGCAAATTGATCACAACTATGAAGTGAGTATGACCTTGAAAGTCTAATCTGAGTAATAAATAATAATTAATGACCTATTATATTTGGATTTAGATCGCCAGTAATGATTGCTAGTTGCTTTAATTACTATTTGAATGGATTGTAGAGCATGTTTTAACCTTTGACACCTTACAGCAGCATGATGACAGTTTGAGTTATATTTTGGACATGTTGACTTGATCAAACCCAGTTTGACCAAAAGTCAACCATAGGACATGAGGTAGCAAACCTCAGATGCTACAGATAGATGATATATGGTCTGGTACAGGTTACCATGGTGGTATTATGCAGTGGTTTCAGGCTTATGATGATGATTTGTGTTTTTTCATCACTTTTACAGATTATTATTATTTGGCCTGCCGGATATGATGAGTATTTATTTTTGACCATGTAGAGGTTTATATGGTGTATGAGTACACTCTTTAGATGGATTTGGACCTTCTGAGTCCAATGGGATAGTCTGTTTTCAGTTCCAGGCAGTTACAGTTATTTTTGGCCTCAGTTGGCTATCCTAGTGCAGATTTGGTCTATCAGAGGCCTTGTCAGAGCAGAGCAGAGATTGGGTGAGTTCACCTAGGGCGTTGTGCATGGAGGGGGTGGTCTAGCCACTTGATATTACCATATTACCCCCCTCCGAGACAACCTGGTGCCCTCACCTTGACAGCGCAGGCACTCTAGGAGGCAATTTGGGCAGTTTCACACTTCCCGAGGCAGTCCAAAAATGGTGAAAATGGCTACTGAAGAATTCGATTTGGGCTACTGAGGCAAGGTTATGGCATGGGATGATCAAGGATGATGAGTGGGATGTCTTCCACACCTTCTCCAGCAGTTTCATCTTCATCGGGACCCACATCCATCACTTATGGCACTTTTTGATGATTTCTGGAGCCTCCAAAGGCTCACGACTTTCCCAGAGAGGCACGATTTGGTGTCTAGCGTGATTATTTTTGGACATTGTGCCATGGGGATTGACCAAGGGTGTTAGAAATTACCCCTTGGACCCACCATGAGTTATTTATTATATTTTATTATCATGATTTGGTGGGATCCCCTCTTCTAGGGAGAGTTTGTCCACATATTGCTATATTTTATTATTGATCCATGTATTTTATTGTTGAGCTCATCTCAACCATTGATTAGATAATTTGATCTTTTAATCTTATCCACTCATTCAAAAAGTAGTTAGGATTATGGCCTCTCTCCATCCTATTTAAGGAGAGAGCTTCTCATTGTAAAATCATCTAGAGATTTTGGCTCTTGGCTCTTGGAATAAAATTTCTATCTTTTGGAGTACATGCTTGGGTTTGGAGTGGATGTTAGTTGCTTTGATTGTAAATGCTTTTGTCCATTGCACTGGAGGATCTATTGTATCTATCTTGCATATTTTGCCATATATTTTTACAGGTGGAGAAGACTTCTTTGACAAGTGCGAATTGGTGGGGAGGCTTGCCCTTCAAGCTTGGAGGAGGACTTTTTGGTTAAACATGGAGTGGTTTTGTCTTTGTACCAAATATTCTTTGCTTATCTCTTTCTTGCTTGTATCTACCTTCAGCATGTTAAACTGATTGAAGCTTTGCTCCTTGGTTTTGACAGATTAGAGGGACACATATGTGGCTTGGAGAAAATTGATTTGGCAAGAGGGCTTCAAAAATTCTTCATTTGATCTTTGGAAAAAGTAATCCTCATCTCAACTAGCATTCATCTCTTCATCCAGGTATGCTCCAAAGGTATGGTCTTCTTCTTCCTTGGCTTACCCATAACTTCTAGATCATAAAAACCCTCATTTTTACTTTTTCTTAGATCTAATTGGATCTAGCCTAGCTTTTGAAAAGATATTGAAAACCCACCTCTATAGCATCCACAGCAATTTGGATCTATAGTTTGGTGGTGATTGGGTTCCATTTGACACACTTTTCAAGGCAAAGTAGCCCTCTTAAGGCAAATCACACCCCTTGGGAGAAGCTAGTTGGGTTAGATCTAACACATGGGTAGGTGAGATTCCACTTGATTCACACTCTCCATACTTGATAACCTACCTTTAGTGCCTCACTTCATTGATTTTTTCCTTGTGGGACCCATTCCTAATTTTCAAGGTTGAGCCCCAATTGGGTCAATTTGGTGATGCATGTTCAATCTCAGATCTATGGAGATCTAGCCATTGGATGCCCATGATTTTCAAGATCCACATTCATACTTGCCTAAACTACTTGGATCTAAACTTTGGTGGCGTTTGGGTTTGATTTGACACACCTTTCCATGTTTTTAGCTCTCCTTGGGAAAATTCACACTCCTTGGGTGATTGAGTTGTCCCACTTTGAGAAACTGGGTGGTTGAGAATTCATTGGATTTGGAAAGATCATACCTTGAAACCTACATCTAGTGTATCACTTAGTGAAGTTCTGCCTTGGGGGTAGCATTCCTTGTTTTGGGGAAAGTTGGCCACTTGGGTCACTTAGTGAAATATTAGATCTAGTAAGATCCAACCATCACATCTCAAATAGCCCACTTGATTTGTATCCTAGGTGTCCCGATCTACATTTCCATATCTCTTTTGACTCCATTAGCCCATCCATCAAGGCACTAGTCTACCTAGGGCAATTCACACTCCTTGGGAGTTGTGTCATTTCCTAGATCCCATATGTGGGCATCTCTAATTTCATCTTAGATCCATAGATCTACTCATTACATGCCCCTTGGTACCATTTACACCCTTAACTTCACCTTGTGGGTCCCATTTGAACCATTTCCATATCCCAAGGAAGTGGGTCCCACTTGTGTATTTCATGGTACTAGATCTTGTCCTTTGATCTCATTATGTGGCCTAAATCATTCATTGGTTGAAACATAAGTCATTCCTTAAGCCTCTTTCAACCACACTTAAACTTCTAGGTCCACCTAACCTTGCATTGGTTTCCGTAACTTGTCTTTTACATACCCCTAGGAACCTTTGTTTGGGTCCAATCATCTTTGATTGGTTGTAGGGTCTCCCCCTAGGTCTTGATTCATCTTTATCTAAAGTGAAGAGTGCCTCGGTTGACGTGACTCCCAGCTTGCATTGGGAACCGTGGCACCTCTCCTCTACCATCCCGGATGGGATACCACTAGGGACAACTACAAGTTGTGTGATAACAGGTTCCTTTCTCTAATAGTCACATCAAAGTACATCACCTATCCTCTTCCTCTAGCTTCGTACTTTGGGGGGAAATCTGTTACATGGAATTTTTTTCAGTAGTACAAAACCCTGTGACCTTGTGTTTCCATAATACCTAAATTCACTTTCATGGTGAATGATATTTCACTGCCTTTCCCTGCAACTTAACTTGTTTTGTGACTTCGACGTGCTTTTCTCTACTGACAACGTGTGTCGAAACCCTATCGACGCAGTGTGTCTAATTGGAAACGCACGTCAATGAAACAATTTGCCTTCAGATCAACTCGCTTCGATCCATTCTGGTGCATGTTGCTCCACTACAAACTGCGTTGATCTTCCTACGAGCAAAAAATTAGGTTTTCGAGAAGATTCTAGAGCGAAATCTCAAATGATATCCTTTCCCTGCTATTGTTATGGATCTGGATCAACTTCCACCGTTATGGGGAATCATATCTCATCCACTCCCCACACTTTTCTCAACCTCCCCTTATCCACATTGTCTTATAAATGGATGCCTTGGGCCATGGGTGAGGGGGGGAGATTGGAAGTAGGTAAATGCTAGAGAAATCTCCCTAGACTTTGAGACTCTTGAGGTGTTTTGTATTCAAGGTGAAGGTGACTTGTTGGAGTAAAAATAAACCATTGGGAAGAAGCTACAACACCAAGGCCTCAATGGTTGTACTTTATTTCTGTCACTTTTAATACAATTTTATTTTCCTTCCCATACATCTAATGTTCATGACCATGTATTGTAAGATTCCTTGGTCACTTGCATAGGTTAAGTATACTATTTCTATTTCATTTGTTGTTTCCTTATCTTGATATGTAGCAGGTCCTCTTGCATGTAAGGCTGGATCGTGGCCGCTCCTGGATCATAAGGACAACTGCTATATAAGAGGTAAGTTCCCTCCATACTCATCCATTGTTACTATTTAATTGACCTAGGTGAAGGTTTATACAATTTGTCTCTTTGTGTTCTAGATCTGAACCATTCAGACTAGGGACTTTGATCTTTGTCCGCATCGATCGCAAACTATGTCATACGGGTTTCCAGTGAGATACACTGCGTCGATGCGGTTTCGACGCACGTTTCCAGTAGAGAAAAGCGTGTTGAAGTCACAAAAAAATTAAAGTTGCAGGTAAGGTAGTCAAAGATCATTCACCACGAAAGTGACTTCATGGATTATGGAAACACAAGTTCACATGGTTTTGTACTACTGACGAAAATTTCGTGTAACAGATTGCCCCCCAAAGTACGAAGCTAGAGGAAGAGGATAGGTGATGTACTTTGATGTGACTGTTAGATAGAGGAACCATCGGTCAGAAAACTGACAACAATCATCAAGGACTTTGCAATACAAGTTCTGACATCTCTGAACTAAACATTTCAATGACTCAAGGCATGGCTTTCGACCAATACATTGTAGATCCATGTTGGTACTGACTAAGGATATGGCCACCAAGAGATGGTGTGGATCCATACCTGAGTGACTGAATAAAATCATGGCTACTAAAAGCCAAGCGTAGATCCATGGTGAAAAAAAAAAAAACATGACCAATACAAGAGTGGATCTGTGTGACAGTACATCAATGAGGTCATCGACACGATGTTCATGACATGAGCGAAATATTGAATGATAAACTTTCCCTCCTATTTTTATGGATCTAGCTCAACTTCCACCATTGTGGGGGATCATATCTCATCCACTCCCCACACTATTCTCAAACTCCCCTTATCCACATTGTCCTATAAATTGATGCCTTGGGCCATGGGTGAGGGGGGGATATTGGAAGTAGGTAATTGTTGGAGAAATCTCCCTAGACTTTGAGATTCTTGAGGTGTTTTTTATTCAAGGTGAAGGTGACGTGTTGGAGAAGAAGAACCCTGGGAAGAAGCTACAACACCAAGTCCTAAACGGTTTTACTTTCTTTCTGTCACTTTTAATACAATTGTATTTTCCTTCCCGTACATCTGATGTTCATGATCATGTATTGTAAGATTCCTTGGTCACTTGAATAGGTCAGTTATACTATTTCTATTTCATTTGTAGTTGCCTTGTCTTAGTATGTAGCATGTCCTCTTGTATGTAAGGCTGGATTGTGGATGCTCCTAGATTATAAGGACAATTGTTGTATCAGAGGTAAGTTCCATCCATACCCATCCATTGTTACTATTTCATTGACCTAGGTGAAGGTTTATACAATTTGTCTCTTTTTGTTCTAGATCTGAAACATTCAGACTAAGGACTTTGATCTTTGTCCGCATTGATCGAAAACTCCTAAAACACATGCATAGGGAGCTACCTCCTAGTAGGGTAAGAGAGTATTCTAGGTTGATTTATGCTCTTATTATTTTTTAATGGTAGATCTATTGGATATGCATGCATTCTAGTTTGATTTGTATGCTTTCTAGTCTTCTATTTTTGGAAAATACCCTCATTTAACCAATTGTTTGTGCAATAATTGTTAAGCTTTCAGGTATCCCCTCTTGGAGAGGAGAAGGAGCTTGCTTGCATCCTCCTCATCTTCAAGGTCTTTCAAGGATAAACACCCTCTACATTCCACCAAAAGCAAAAACTTCCAAGCTTTTTCATTCTAGTTTCTAGGATTCTTCATCTTCCTTCTTTAAAATCAAAATTCTTTCCGGTTACTCTTTCTTAAAAGATAGAAAGACAAGAAGAAGTGATGGCGAAATTCCAAATTTTTGAGCCTTCCAAATCACCTCCTCAAATTTCTCTCCATAAGGGGCCTTTTTTCTAACTTTTTGTAAACCTTTGATCCCATTTTATCAAGGATCAAAGGGTTTCTTATCTTTATCATTGTACATCATTAATAAAAGAATCAAGTGGGCTACACAACGCCCACACCCCGTTCCCCATTGGGGGATCTTGTATTGCCTCCTTTTTGGTGCGATTTTTCCTTTTGCTTTGAATTTTTGATACTAACCCTTCAATTAAAATTTCCTTTTTTACAAGTTAGTTTAGTTTCATTTTTGCAAGATAAAGTTAATTTAGTTTCATTTTTGCAATTTTAGATTAATTTCCTTTTTTGTAATCAAGTAATGAACCTAATTTTGTGTTCACAAAGTATGCTCTCGCCACCACCTAAAGGATTTCCGATTAGTGGTGAGTGATCAGAAAAGTGACCTTAATCAGCAGTAATTAGTACAACACTATTTACTTTACAAGTTCTCTTACTTTTTTGCATCACAACTTTATTTTACTTGTAAAATTGGAATGGATATTCTGCATTACCCTCTGTGTATGCTCTTGTCCATCGTAGACTAGTTTTGGCTGGTTAGACCTTTGGAATAATCAGAAACGAGGTCTTTCACTTTATAAATTTTCACATCTAATTAACAACATACCTAATTAAAATTAACTCCCTTAAAGGACGGAAATACGGTGTCTCGCCTTTGTTTCATGTGGGAAAATTTTACAAAGAGAAAGGAACTACTAGGTTGTGATCGCGGGGACCTGTCAGGCAACACCCTTGATTGGTGTGGTGTTGGACATACCCCTGCGATTCTGATATAGCCTTTCCTCTTGTGTGAAAACACATTTAGAAAAATCTGGACCTTGTTCCATGTACCTTACAGTATATCAAAACCTCCTTCCCATAATCCACTCATCATAATAATTCTAAAACTAACCAAGATACAATTGAAAAACATTTCATTTTCAACAACATTTATTTTGATTCCATTTGGCATTGATCGACTTTACAACAATACATGTTTTGCTTAATATCTTTTTATTCATGTTGTTTATGTTATATCTTTATATGCTATGATGTTGATCTAATTTATATCTTTTGCATTTGCCTTGATTTAGTATTATATATCAAAAACCTCCTTAAAAAATTACTTCCATTTTAATATCTAAGAACTAAAATCCTTAGTAACGGAGGAGTCAATATCAAGTGACAATACTTTACTGGACACTTGCCCCGAAAAACACACCAAGTGGGTTGAATATTTATGCCATGTTACCTAGGTGTGTATAGGCGGCAAGAGCCACCAACCATTCTCCATGTGTAAAGAGTCTCCCAATACACAAAAAAAACCGTGGGGACCCCATCATATTATTCTTTTGGAAGCATCCCTTGGTCACCCTTGATAAATGTATTTGAGTCCCCCTAACCCCACTATCAGTCTTGTCATTCACCTTACCTCATCAATATTGTGTCTACGATAAAGCCCTTCATTTGTAGTTTGTTTCCATCCATTACACCCCGCATCACCATTTGAAGAATGTTGTCATTAATTACACACCCCTATTTACATCGATCCAAGGAAGTCATAATCCCCATGCTTATCAACCAGTCTTGTGTCAAATCTGTCAGTCTCCTAGTTGGTTACAAAATGATCTTGTTTCTTGAGATAAGACTCTCATCTTATCATATGATTCAACTCTCATCGACATCAACATGTCATATTTTGAGAGAGGCAATAGTTGCATCTGTACCTTGGGGTACCTTCTCATCAATATAAGGGGTCACCTCAAACTAAGTAGGGATAGCCATTATCGCTCCCTAATTTAGTGGTCTCCCCTATGCTTGACATCAACAAGTCCATTGCATCATGGGGAGTTGTACATTCCGATGGTAACAGTGTTCACATTTATGATTCATGGTAGTGACACAACCAATACAATGAAGTTCTCCCAACAAATTCACCATTACTCGGGTTCCCAACCCCATGGTATGTTCATGATCATCACTAGTTTCACTTCTTTGGCACCAATAACATCATTTCCAAGATCCAGTTACTCATACAAGGATCAAATCCACCTTCATCTTTGTAGCACCAATATCAAGAGTCGACCCCTCAGTTCCCTCTTATTTGTAATCTATTTTGACATATTTTCATGAGTGTAGGTATGTTTGTCTCATTTGTATAAAACACCACTATTATTTACAGATTCAACAGCCATCACCAATGACCTTCTCCCATGGGCAGGTATTTTTCACTCACAAATGCTTGATAACTTATTAGAACATGGAGAGAAAAGAAACAATGACGCATTGTTGGCCCTACAGTACCCTCTAAACCTCATACATTAGGGGGCATTTGTTAACACTTAAATATCGCATGCATGTGAAGTTTAGGCTAATATTGAAAAAAGGCACCGACAACATACAAAATGCATCTCATTGAAGACATCTTCATCAGATCTAGAAGACAAACCGAGTCTTAAAATGCCAAAATTGATCAAAATGGAAAACGATGCGACTAAAAGCACTAGAAACCCGCGCTATTAACACGACTAAGCTATACAATCACCTGCGCGTACCTGCACAATATTTCTTTTGAAACCCATGCAACTGTTAAAATGGTGGGACTCAGAATGACTCTCTTCGCTCCAAAATTTGAACTGTGACATTTCACATGCTTGGGAGCATTGAATAACCCTTCTCATGTACTTGGGAAACTTGTTCAAAGGATGGAGTGTTCAGATATGGATTTAGATGTTTATTGGCCTCCATCCAACCCATAAAAAGAAGCCATGGGCATGCATTCCATAGGACAAAATCAAAGCAAAATTATTTTGTTTGAATTACATTGAGAGCTCCACTTTCAATCTACCTCCTCCCTCATATTGGCATATAAAAAGATCCCTTGCTCTCTTCCCCTAAGAGGCAAGTGGTTTCTCCATTGTTTTATCCAAGTTATTTTGCAATTGTGTGGACAAAAAGGACCTCCCTAAGGGAGGTTGTTGGATTTCCTTGAAACTTGCACCTCCTATGTAACACTATTGTATTTAGCTGGACCATTGGGAAATAAAAAATTGGTTTGGCACACTCTTGTTCCATATTGTTTAGTTTATCTCTTACCTCCCTTTTATTTTAGTTTGTTTCTTGTTATTTTGTTTTAGTTTCTAATCAAGGGTTTTCTTGGCCATTTAGGGTTTTGGTTACTGAATTCTCTAATACAAACACTGGGTCTTTACTGGAACCTCAAGGATACTCTCATTGTGGAAAGGCCACACACCCTTGTGGCTATTTTTCCCACAACAAGGCCATCCCAAGGAGATAATGGTCTTACCTAGGGGTTTCCTAGAAAGTCTCTATTTGAAAGGGGACATATGCGAGGAAATAAGAGTCGTCCCCATATCTTTTAGATGCTTTTCCTTCCTCCAAAAATGATTATATTTAGGATAAATTCATAGTCTCTTAAGATGTCTAGACCCTCGTTCCCTATTTAAATCAATTCCCATCAAACACCATTTTTTTTAAATGACACATTTATAGATATGACAAATATTATTGATAGTGTATGTTTCTTAGCAATGTGTAAAGTATTTTTAGTGAGAGATAATCATAATAATAGTGTTGAATCCATGTATTTTGTATTAATAATAAGAGATGACTTGACAATTGAGTACTGACCTTCTCACACTATGGTTCGATCCACGTGGATCTCGATCCTAGAGTGGATAGCCACCCCCCAAGTGCAGATGCTTTTTCATTCTAAGCGCTTGTCATGGCTATTGGTAAATCAACACCTTGCCGACAACCTTCGAGGTTTATAAAAGAACGAGAGAACATTCTAGAAGTACCCCTCTCAGCCTATGTCACGTCCCCTCCCTTCATACCGGTACAATGGAGAGAACGTGAGGCTAAAACCGGGCATCTAGCCCCATAATTATTAACAAAATTAATTGGAAATAAAAAAACATGGACATATGCAGATATATATATATATTCAGGAAAAAACAACGGAAGCAAATTCTACTACACATATTTAATACATTCAAGATATTCATGATAGTTATCAAATAAATACATTGCAGAGTTAACATAAGAGAGTACTTATCTTAAAACAAAGTAGTCCCGAGCAACTAGCTATGCAAATGCAACGTTCCACCCAACCATAGGTCAATTGTGCTCATCAATCTCTCAACACAACTGCCAACCCCGAGCTGGGCATGATTTCTACAAGGAAAAGGGAACAACAGACTCACACATAGCCAAATATACACCAAAATCAGCCTAGCCAATCCATAGTTGGTTTTATCAAGATGCTAAGGAAATGAAAAGGAAGAATTGCTAAGCTAGTGAGTTCAACCACAGAGATATGGGTACCCTCTACAAGATCTATCTATCTTGGTCCCCACAATGCATACACACCTGGAACAAGGAAGTATTCCCTTCACTACTACACAGTCCCTCAGATCATACCTCCCATTCTAGTGTTCTTCAAGGTGTGCATAGAAGAGTAGCCAGCCATTTTGATCTCCTTTGAGAGGTTACCTTCTTCACTAGGTTTATCAAGCCAATTCTGATCCACTTCCACTCCTAATTCTTTCTCACAAGTTCAAACCAAAACAGGGATGCACCCAACAGCAAAAACACAAGTGTTGGGTATGGAGAAAATGTGGGCAACCAAAAATGAACTGGTAGATGGGGAATCAACCCTGGGAGAGAAAATTTGTTTTCATAAAATGTTTATAGGCATTCAAGGGACAGAACCGACCTCCATAAACCCCCAAATCGTGACTCCCTTCCTCCTATCCATTGTGCAACACAAAAACGAGCTCCCAGCTATGGGAAAACGTAGGAAAAAGATGGAAAACGTGAAGGAGAAAGCCCCAGCTAGCTCAGACTTCGTGAGAGAGCAAAGACCATGGGTGAAGAATGGCTTTGGGAACCATTTCGTGGGTGTTTTCTTGCACAAGAAGAAAAAATACATTTTCCCAGGTTGATGGTTTGCCCATGCACAAAATTGGCTGCCATACCTCTTCATTCCCATGCATTGACAACCTCTACCAACTCTTGGAAGAATTAAATGATTGGGTGCATAAGTCAAAATGGGTAGTTGAGAGTTTATGGGTTTCTTCATTGACATTTGGATTAACATCATTGGCTCAAGGGTTTGAATAATTTCCCTCCCTATTCCTTATAAAAATCATGCCCCCATCTCTTTGTTGCACTGCATAGCTAGTTGTGGGTATTTCATTAAAAATTCATATTTACATGATGTCATAATTTCTATTGTGCGTGGCTATCACAAGAACCATATCCATCGATTTTTAATTGCCGATACATAAAACAATAAATCGATGGCAGGGCCTTGGCCTTGAGCTCCTCACCATGATTTAATAACAATATTTACATCATTTACAATTTTAATGCAATAGGGTCAAGACGGGGACATGATAGACAATTTCTCAAGTAATATGGGTCTTGCCTTGGAATATTAAGGTGTAATCAACCAATTTATGGGTATTTGGTCATCCCCATGATCCATGGTTTTCTAGGTGCAAAAGAACTAGCAAGTTTAATCAAAGGCAAGATATTGCACTACTTTTGCAGTTAAGGGTTGTATGCATTCCTGTTTGAATACAAAGATGAACATGATCTCATTTTCATAAATGGTCCATATATTTTTTGAAGCTCATGGCATGCACCTGAACCTATGGACTTTGCACTTTGATTTGGAGATGGATGTCCCATCAGTTGTTCTGGTGTAGGTGAAAGTCCTACACCTCCCCCTTCATTGTTGGAACAAAGACTCTTCAGAAGAATCAAGAACATGCTCCAATAATATATCGATAAATATGAACCCAAAGAAAATATGTTCACATGCACGAGAATTTTATCTTGAGAAGGGGTTACCAAAAGCTATCTCCATCACATTGGACAACTAGAGGCACTGCCAAACATTGAATGATGAAAAATACCATTTAAATGTAAAGTTTACCATAAATATGGTCACTTTTCCAAAATTGCAAAGAGTCTTACACCTAAGAGTAGTTGAAGCAAGCAAGGGGGATCAATGGAAAGTTGTGAACAAAAAAATTGGTTCCAGGTATATCATATCCTCCTTAGTGCCCCCTTCCTCTGAGTAGATCAAGTCCACCTATCCCCATATTGGTCCTTCCTCAACCATCCCTACTGAGATCCAATCTCCTTCACCTATATCTAACCCCAAATTGAGCTCCAATGTTGTTGCACCTAATATATTTGATTTATTATCTCATAATGACCCTCCTTCCTTTGTTGAGGCTGTCACTTCCTTCTTCAAGGAACCCTCTTCCACCTTCCCTTCAAGGTTTCCTTTTTTTAAGACCCTCCTATCTTGTCACAAGCTAATGAATATGATCATCAAGAAGAGATTTACCAAGTAACTGAAAAAAAAAACTTCTTAGCTAGAATCCTCGCTAGAAACAAAGCTCAAAAACATTATGAGGGAGAAGAAAGGGACAAAGAAATAGAAGAAGAAAGGCACACTTGAAAAGCATGATGAAAATAAATTATAGAAAAAAGAGAAGAAATAGACAACAAAGAAAAAAATATGGGGTTGCAAACTACTATGGACAGAACATTAGGGCCAGGGAACTAAGGCACAACTCAAAATGACATAGAAACATAATCCCCATGCAAGGGAGGGTCACAAAACCCCATCTCAATTAGAGGAAATTTGGATAAAAAATAGGCCTAGTAAGGAAAAATCAATAAATTGATAAAATAATGCCATGTAGACAATGTTTTTTATACTATTTCACTTCTATCGACGCTGCCTAGGCTTATTTCACTTTTATCAAAGCTATCTTGAATATATATTTTATGTTAAAATAAATTTATGAAAATGAAGTTCGATGTAGTGCTTTCACCCAAAATAAGGAAAGAAAATTAAACACACATTGTCCTCTTCAATGTTATTGCACCCAAGTTTTCACAATGTATAGTGCCATTATAATATATTAATTATAATACAATATTATTATATATTAGTTTTAATATTAATTACTATTATATATTACTTATAATATTAGCTACTATTACATATTAATTATATATTAACATTAGTTATGATATTAGTTAAAATTTACTGGACCCAACTTTTCGTGGTGTAGAACACCGCGTAGAGGAACTAGATAGAGAGGTAGATCGAGGAACAGGGGAGGCATGTTTATGTTTTTATGAGCCATTTTCCATTGCCGCCATACCTCATCTGCAGAACCTTCACTCTAGTATTCAGAGACCTTCTCTAGGCCCATGGAAGTGAGTTTGTTTCTTAGTTCATCAAGCTCATTATTCTCCCCTAGGGGGAGCTATTTCCAAGAGTCCGTTCAAAAATTCGTGCTTGCACCATTCCAGATTTCCCAAAAGGAATGGTCTTGAACTAGAGCCTTGTTTTTCCAGGTAGCATTCCAAGTGGTGGATCATGTTCACTGCTCATTCTAGTGGATGAGTTGATCTTCAAAAGTTCCAGGCATGTATTTTTTCCTCCAAATCTAGGGCCATAACTCATTTGGATTCTAGAGCCATTTCCACCAAATTTTCGCCTCCATTACCTTGTTTAGGACTTGAGGATCCCTGATTCCCAGACCACCATCAAGCTTGGTATTGCAGAGCTGAGTCCATTTGAACAGAGCCCATTTTTTTCCTTCTTTTGTTCCCTACCAAAGAAAATGACATTGCAAATTCATAATTTTCTTTAACATTGCTTTGGGTGCAGCTAGGGCCGAAAATAGATAAATGTAAATTGCTTGTAAAATAGACTTGAGGAGGATGAGCTGCCCAGCCATATTGAGGGTTCGAAAGGTCCAAGAAGAAAGACGATGATGTAGAGAGTTTAGTAGATCTTCCCAATTGCAACTGCGCCAAGCATTTTCCGTGAGGGGGATACACAAATAATTGGAAGGAAGGGTGCTCCTTTGAAATTCCATAATTCTTGCAATATTAACTTGGATATGTCGTGGGGTATTAAAGAAAAAAATATGGGATTTTTCAGGATTGATGGAATTTCCTAAAGCAACAATGAATTTGTCCAGAATATATTTATTTTTGCAAGCTTCTATGACCATTGGGATACCCATCAACATCGTGTCATCAACAAATTGATTATGAGAGGTGGGGGGGTCCAGATCATGAAGAGGAAGCCCGTGAAGAGAACCTTCCTCAATAGTTGCTTCGATTGTTCTACTGAGTCCTTCAGCCATAATAACAAAAAGGAAAGGGGGATAAGGGATCACCTTTCCTTATTCCCATAGAAGGGGAGAAGGGAGCCGAAGGAGAACCATTGACCAAAAGGGAGAAAAATGCAGAGGGTGTTAAATTTATTATCCAACTTACCAAACCCCTGTTGAAACCGAAGGCAAGCAAAATTTTCCTCATGTACTACTAGCGTAGCTTGTCAAATGCCTTAGAGAGATCCAGTTTGAGCATCATCCCCTGCCACCTGGAATATTTTAGGGAATGGATGACCTCACGAGCTAGGATAACAATATCCAGAATCTGATGTCCCTCAACATATCTAGATTTCTCATGAGAAATAATGTGAGGAAGGATCTGCTTGAGTCTATTTTATATGAATTTTTTAATGATCTTGCAAATGCCATTACAAAGAGTTATGGGCCGAAAATTCTTAGGATTTGAAGGTATTTCCTCCTTTGGAACGAACGTGATGAAATTTGCGTTGAAAGAAGTAAGGACTGTCCCCAAGGCATGAGAGTCCTCAATGATGCGCCAGACATCTTCACTGATTAAGTCCCAACAATGCTGGAACAAATCTATGGTAAAACTGTCTAGTATTGGTGCTTTTCCCACTTTCATGTTATGAAGAGCTTGATCAACCTCCTCCTGAGAGATGGGGCACATAAGAGTGTCATTTTTCTCCTCCAATACTAGAGAGGGAATATGCTTAGTGATAGTATTTATCACCTCAGCGCAATCCACATTGGGTTCTGATAGGAGATCATGATCATAAGAAGTGAGTTCTCACTCAATGTCTTCATGCCGGGTGATTATATTTCCTTGTCCATAGTCCACGTGGTGAATACGATTTTTGTGTCATCGTTGGATCATGGATATGTGTAAGAACTTAGTGTTCTTCTCACCTTCTTTTAGCCACTATATTCGATACTTTTTCCTCCATAGGACCTCCTCTTGGGAGAACCTTTGTTTTAATTGTTGCTCTTCCTCCCGAAGATGATCAAAGTGTTCTTCAGAGATGTGGGCCACTTGAATTTCCTGAAGACAGTGCTCAAGCTCGTTTTGTGCCAGAAAAATGTCCCCAAAACTGGTTTTCTTCCACTCTTTTAGCTTTAACTTAATATCCTTAAGCTTTTGCTGAAATTTATGCATAAATGAACCATATGGAATGATAATGTCCTCCCACCACTGTTGCATCTTGTCGTTGAAGTCTATGTGAGAAAGCCAATTTTTCTCAAAGCGAAAGGGATGTCATATAGGAGCGCTAAAAAATAGTTGAATGGGACAATTGTTGGAATCGACAAAGGGGAGGATATTAGAATCCATGGAGAGACCTTCCAACATGAGAGTTTTCAAAATGAGGAATTGATCTAGATGGTAGGCTATGTTTTGAGGACATGACCTGCGGTTGGTCCAAGTGAAACCACCATCAATTGGTTGAAGGTCAGTAAGATACAATCGTTCGATCAACAAGAATTAGGATGTCATTTTCCAGCTTTCGAATGCCACCTCATTTCTCATCCAAGGAAAGAATGATGTTAAAATCCCCTCCAACCACCCAATGTTGGTTTTGAACTAGCTGACCTATGTCCCCAAGAATTTCAATAAAGGATGGTTTTTCCAAAGGAGTGGAAGGTCCGTAAAAATTGGAAATTGAGATTCCTTATTGGATCCTATTGCTCTGATTTTAGCTGTCAGAGATCATTTTGTTGAGAAAAATTTATCCATAAGAAGTGTGGAAGAGTTCCATAGGATGGAAATGTCCTCTGTTCTACCCCTTGCATCAATACTTACATGATGACCCATCCTCCAACAATTTGAGAGAATGGAAAGTGCATCCTACCCAACACATTTGGCTTCCTGAAGGAAGATGATGTATGGGTTTTCCGCTATTATCCGTCTTTAAAGAAGCTTTTGTTTGTCTCTTCCATTGAGTCCTCTTATAGTCTATGAGATGATCTTCATCACTAATACTGAGATGGAAGAGGGTGATAACTATCCGTTATCAGATTGATCTGACCCGACTTCACCATGTAGCTTCCAAACTCTTGGATGAGCTGCTGCATTTGTTTTCGACCTGCTTTCTTCTTCTCTTTTTGACCTTTTCTTCCATCCTTCTGCTGATATTTTAGGATTCCAATAGTTTAGTGGATCTAGCTGTGGCTACCGCTGTTGAATTCATATAAAATTTGTGAATCTTTCTAAAATGATCAATCGAAAGAGAGCGGAGATCTTTTTTCTTGAATGCCTCCTCTAGGTTAGAGAGATCTATACCTGCAAGTTTTTTTTGTCCAGTTCCAACTCCATTTCTTCCTCATCTCTAGTAGCTTGGTCTACCATTTTGGACTGGGGTTGGAGGTTGCCACCCCTATTACTGATTTTCCTTTGTCAACTTCCAGATCTATCATGGGAGGGGCCAAATCTGCTGGAGCTTCCATACCTTGGTCATCCTGAGCCAAGATACCGAAGGGGTTACTGGTGGATGGGACATTTTGTCTTTGAACTATCAATTTTCTAGGGTTTTTCCTATGACGTACTTGGATCTGGACAAAACCTTCTTGTTCTCTAGCCATATTCAGAGGAGTTGGATCAGTTTTGGCATTGAGTGGACTATCTTTGAAAAGATGTCTGTGCATATGTCATTTCCAACAACGGAAGGGTATGTGCTCATAGTTGATCATTTGTTACCATTCCTCATCTTGGTAGTCCAGACATATGGATCCCGGGAGGGGCTTGGCGATGTTCATATAGACACAGATCCTAGCATATGGGATGTATCTTCTCCTTTTGGTGACCTTGGTTGATTTTATATAATGGATTATTGTGTTGCCAATACCCTCCAATATTTCTTCCAGCCAAAATTCATGTGGGAGAGAATACAACCTAATCTAGGCAGGAGCATGGGATAAATCCTCCTTGTCCGAGATGAATATTTCCATCCATTCCTTCATAAGAGCTCCACGGAGTTAAATAAATAAGGTCCATTATCAAAGACCCAATTTTTCTCCTCTAGATTATGGAAGAGAGCTATAAAGAAACCCTTTGAGCCCTGTTGGAGCTCAAAATGGCCCTTTGGATTCCACCAATTTTGGATCCATTTGAAAGATCCCTTTCAGTGATCCAAAACCCTAGAAACTTGCCTAAGCATGATCCCTCATAAATTAAGTGTTTCTGCTAACCCTATTTTATTGGATCACATATCTGGGTGCTATTGTGGCTTGAGGAATTCTTTTTCCCGGATCCCAAGATCGAGTTGCCTTTGGATGAGATGGATCTGGATCCGATTCCATGGAATTGAGGTTTTCTTGTTGTTTCTGTTGTTCCCAAATGGTAGTGAGTATATCTGGAGGGGTTTCAAAGGATGGCCTTGAAAAGCTCGCACCTCCTCCCGCAGCGTTGAAGATGGTATCCCAGAAAGATGGAGGGATATCCCTCCGACCTACTGCTCCATGAGGGAAACCGATGCTACCATGGCATGAGAATCATTGGATCGAGTTGGGTGGAGAACTTGAAAGGGTATGGACCCTAACGTGCAAGTTGGAAACTTCAGAGCTGATCGACCACCTCAGTTATTACTTCTCTATATTAGTTATAATATTAATTACTATTACTATTATATATTATATGTTGGTCACGTATTACCTAAAAGATGGATGGGTATATTAGTTATGATATTAGTTACTATTATATATTTATTATATTATATTTTTTTTCCTCGGAAAAATGCGTAATTTTATTTCAAAAATATGAACAAAATTACATTCTGCACATGTAGTAGAATCACTGAGATCCCTACATTATCACATATTCTCTGTCCCATATTGACATCATATCTACTGTCCCATATAAACAATACAATGGATACCGTTGTCCATACAACCCGCCTATATCCATTCATAACAATACTGTCCCAGAAATTGATAGATTCCATCGTTGTGTACTCGGCTGTCCATACAGCCCGCATATAGCCCATTACATTTAAACAGTACAGTCACAGAAATGTGTCTCAACATAATACTATTACATAAAACTGTAACAGAAATGTGAGAAAGAGTCCTGCGCTGGTCAACAATAGCTAAGCTATTGCTCAATTCTGTGCCTCAAAATCGTCATGAAAAGATCTGTGTTAAAAATGTAGGTGCCCTCTGGTGAGTGGTCCTCCAAGTGATCATACAGCCCGCATAGCCAATTACATATAAACAATTATTGAAAACAATATAAGACAAAGTGTCCATCGCTGGTCAACAATAGCTGAGCTATTGCTCAATTCTGTGCCTCAAAATCGTCATGAAAAGGTCTGTGTTAAAACTGTAGGTGCCCTCTGGTCCTCCAAGTGACCATACAGCCCGCATAGCCAATTACATATAAACAATTACTGTAACAGATATGAGACAAAGTGTCCATCGCTGGTCAACAATAGCTGAGCTATTGCTCAATTCTGTGCCTCAAAATCGTCATGAAAAGGTCTGTGATAAAAACTGTAGGTGCCCTCTGGTGAGTGAATCGTGATCCTCCAAGTGCCAAATGCTAAGTGTTGCTGCGTCGCTTCTTTGGATAGCTGATCTGCCATCCCATTCCTCTCCCTGTAGACATGTGTAAATTTAATTTGATTGAATGACTGCTTTAACCTGATCACCTCCTCCAGGATAGGTAATAGTACCATCACATGACAATGTGTTATCTCCTTTGCCCAGTCGATAACTATCATGGATTCGCCAAAGATCTGTAGAGATAGACATCCTTGTTCGAGTGCAAATAACATCATCATCCTAAGAGACATAAGTTCAGCATAGTTATTTGATCCCCTCCCCAAACCAGCCACGATGTGAAAGTAATGGGACTCAGATTTGAAAAGGACTCCCCCCCCCTCCACACACCGCTTGTTGGTCCATTGAAGCACCGTCAAAAAAAGCCCATGGCATGGATTTATCAATCAATTCCACACACACAGGTCGAGTTCTAATCACTTTTACAGGTGCCTTGAAGTGTTGTATAACAGCCACAACTTGTGCCACTAGAGTCTCCACCGGAACCCTGCAATCTTGAAAGATGATCTTATTTCTGGTAATCCATATGCCCCAGGCGAAAATACAAGGAGAGGCCCGGATGGATGATGTCTTATGAAATGACCACCACAATTGGAACGCTTCATGAACATTCTCTTCCTGCCACCTCTCATTGAGATCAAGAAATTTGCAGACATCAGCCCAAACTGCCTGAGAATACCGACAATGAACAAAAAGATGAGAAATTGTCTCTTCAGCATCCCTACAAAGTGGACAGAACCCCGGACCCAGGATGAAACGTTTTTGCAGGATGTCCTAGGTTGGAGCCTTATTTTCCAAAATAGCCCAGAAAAGTATTTTTGTTTTACCTAGACACTTTAACTTCCACAGATATTTCCACCACCACACCAATCCCCTGTTATGTATATCCACATTCAACTGGATATATCCATTCTTTGGGGAGTATATTCCAGAGGGATGATGTTCCCAGATTAGATCATCAATCCTATTGGTCAGTCGTATATTCGAATGCTTGAGGGTCCGGAGAAAATCCGCCCAAGCCCCTTGCATATCTCCAGGGATCTCAAGTCGTTGTGCAGAGATCCACCCCTGATGCCAAAGAGTAGATGATCCCGGATCCTCTAAATCAGCCAGAAAATGACAACCTCTAGCTGCCAAAAAATTCCTCAATTCCACATGAAGGACATGACCTCCCCTACATCCAACCCAAGGGTCCAGTCCAATACGAACAAGGCGCCCATTTCCAATCCTCCACACTAATCCAGAGCCAACCAAATGAAAATGCTACACCACCGCTTTCCAAACCACAGAGCAATTTGCCCTCGTCTTATTGCCCAGCCTTATCCATTCGAGTAGAGTTAGTGGGGCAATATATTTATGATATACCACTCGAGTCCAGAGACTCCGAGTATGAATAAGTCGCCACGACACCTTGGCCCCCAAAGCTTTTGCAAATAGAAAAATATTCTTTAACCCCCATCCTCCCAGTGCTTTTGGGACCGCAATTTTTTCCCATTTGACCCACACCAACGCTCGTTTGTCACATTTACCCTTCCAAAGAAAGGCAAAACACAACCCACAGATCTGCTCCAATACTCCTTTTGGGATCCAAGCTAGAGACAACCAATACAGCGGAATTGCTTCCAAAACGGATTTAATCAGAACCAGCCTCCCAGCCCGAGAGAGCCATTTATGACTCCATCCATGAAGGCGCTGTTCTAATTTAGCTAATAACCAGTACCAATCAGCCTTCAGATAAGCATTTGGTTTCAAGTGAAAGCCAAGGTAATTTAAACCATCATAAATATCCAATGTCCTGTAAGGTAGTCTGATTACCATTCTAAGAATCTCCTGCTCGGTTAATTGCGAACATGTGATTGAAGACTTGTCAATATTCACTAACATACCTGCTGCAACTTGCACTAAATTGAGACCTTCAACCACCTTTTCAATATCCTGTCTTGTGCCATCACAAAATATCAGAATGTCATCAACAAAAAGGAGATGTGTAATATACAATACCTGAGAAATGGCAATGCCTCGAAAGGAACCATCAGCTTTTGCTTTCAGAATAAAACGACTGAGGCCTTCAGCAACCAGGAGAAACAACAGCGGAGAGAGTGGGAAACCTTGTCGTAGGCCCCTACTAGCTTGGAAGAATGGGCTAGCAGAACCATTAATCAATACAGCAAAGCTCACCGTAGTGATGCAGGCCATAATCCATCGGATAAATTCGTAGCAGAAACCCAGGTGAGTTAGAAGCATCCGGATATAGAGCCAACTAACCCTATCAAATGATTTTGAGAGATCAATCTTAATCACATCACCCTTCTGTTTCTGTACTTTCAGAGTGTGTAATCCTTCCTGGGCAACACCGATGGCCTCATGTATTTGTCGATCTTCCAAGAATCCAAATTGCTCACAAGAAATATGCTGAGACAATATATTCTTGAGTCTCCTCGCCATAACCTTAGAGATGATCTTATAGATACAATTGCAAAGAGAGATAGGTCTGAATTCATCAAAACTGTCAGGATTATCCACTTTTGGAATAAGAGCAATAAAGGTCGAATTAAAAGGGCCATGTACAAACCCAGCCTTTCGCGATTCTTCCACCACATTCAATAATTCCTCCCCGAAGAAGTCATAGAATCCTAAGAAGAATTCAATAGGCCAGCCATCAGGCCCAGGGCTTTTATCTTTCTGAAAGGAATGCATTACCAGCGAGAGCTCAATCGGCAACACTTCCTCCATCAACTGTCGGTTTTCTTCCTCCCCCACAAAACATGGGAATAACTGAGTAACACGTATAACCTCAGCAATAGAGGCCCCAGGTGGTGCAGTGAATAAATCACCGAAGTGTCTAACACCCAACTCCGCCAATCCATCAAAACTGGAGACCCGTTCCCCATCGGCTGATGATAGTTCCCAAATAGAGTTTGTGAATTTTCTCCCTTTTGCATAAGCTTGAAAAAAATTTGTGTTCTCATCACCGCACTGAAGCCAAATCTCCCTACTTTTCAATCTCCACATCTCTTCTCTCTCACACAGTATCACATTCCTGTGACGTTCCCACTCCATCAACTCTCCTTTCTGCTGATCATCCATAAAGCCCATTTCCTGACATAGTAAAAGTTGATCAATGTTCAGTTCAGCAGCCTGTAGATTCTGATCATCTTTCACCCTTTTTTCATGAGCCCAGAAGATAGTGGCCTCTCTAATTCGTTTAAGATTTTGATGAAAGTGTGCACCCGCATGCTCCTGAGAATCTAGAGGTCGATGAACCCACTGTTCCTGAACCAATTTATGAAAATCCTCCTCCTTCAGCCAGCTAGGATTGAATTTGAAAGGGCTGGGCAGTTTATTACTTCTACCTCTTAACTCCAGGAATATGGGACAGTGGTCAGATACCCCACCTGATCCTACCCACTGCCGGACAATATCAACCCCCGATGCCAACACTTCGGCCACCAGAAATCTATCCAGTCTTTTTGCCACCCTTTGGTCCCCAGCTCTCTTATTCCTCCAAGTTGGAGATAACTTGTTTGGTAGAATGTCAAGTAGATCCTTCCTGGCGAAGGCTTGTATGAAAAAATTTTCCAATGAATCCGGAGCAGCCCGAGGCCCCCACACTTCAGAAGTCCCCAGAGAAAGATTGAAGTCCCCTCCCAGAATCACATCCTTGCCATCAAAAAGATTCATACTTAACAAGGAGTCCCAGAATCCAACCCTATTTGAATATGGCCCATAGATATTGAGAACCGTGATCAACCTACCAATCTCAGCATCCCAAACTTCCAAACCGATGCCAGAAGAGATACCCCAAGAACTATCATAACGACAACTCTTCACCTTCCACCCCGAGGCTAGCCCTCCAGAGCGCCCCCGAGCATCCACTCCAACAAACTTCCATCCTGGAAGTGTAGATTCTAATGTTCGAACAACATCCTCACTGCCACCCAAAGTTTCTTGCAGCAGTAAAACATCTGGTTTATTTAAGTCCACCAACCTCCTAAGGGACGATTTTTTAATGGGACTCACCAACCCACGACAGTTGAAGGACATTATTTTCATAAGATACCCCCTTCCAGGGCTTTCGCTGCTCTAAGTGCCCACTCAATTGAAGATTGTGTACCCATCACTAAATCAACTTTGGCCCGATCTTGTGCTTTTGACAAAAAGGATTTTCGTCCCCGACCTTTTCCCCCAACACTAGAAGCCAATTCAGGAAGTCCCTTCCCCCCCGATCCGTCTACCGAAATCTCCCTGTTTCTGAGAGCATATCTGATTCGACCCTCAGGATTGCAGGAGTGTAAGGTGGATACAATGGACGGCATGAGTTCACAATCCGCCTCAGACAACTGACCAGGAGCTACAGTAGATTGATATTTGTTACTGGCAAGAGGAGTAGACCCAAGGCTACCCTCCCCCAAATCATTAGAGACATCAAATAAGGAATCTGCAGAAGAAAAGAAATGAGACATACCCAGGGGATTCGCAATTGAATCCCGTCGTATATTGGACTGATCCCGAATCTTACTGGAGGTGGCTCGAGTCACAGGAGTCGTGGTACACAAAGATTCCCCCACAGCAACCGGATCCGCACTCCCCATAGTCTCCATTCCTTTGTACACCAAAGGGGGCAAGATTGCCTCTGCTCCATGTATCCCGCGGTTGTCGGATGGAACCACCGTATCAGTGATCACCCTACTGTCAAAAGCAGGCCCACTACCTTCAACCACCCCTGCCTGAGGGTTCACCGATAACATAGGTTCAGCTCGTTCTTCGACATCTTCATCGACCATTGGCTTACTGGCCCGAAATGGTAAGGGATAGCTGGCTACCAGATGTCCAAGAGCGTGGCAGCGGTGGCACCTAAACGGTACACCCACATAATCCAGAATTTGAACGAAGTCCCCATCCTTGGATTGAACATTGATCTCAGCAGATAGCCCCAGTCGAAGGTCGATTTTAACCAAGATCTTTGCCACCAAGTAATTGCCAGTCTCACAATGTGAGTAATCAGAACACACATATTCACCCAGGAAATTCCCAATCGCTGTAAACCGGGTTTCATTCCACAAGTGCATGGGGAACCCACAATGTGAGTAATCAGAACACACATATTCACCCAGGAAATTCCCAATCGCTGTAAACCGGGTTTCATTCCACAAGTGCATGGGGAACCCTGGAAGCTTCACCCACAGCGGTTCTGCAATAATTTTCTCCGATTGTGAGTCGAAAAAGGGGGTCCAGCTTTTCAGAATGATAGGGACGCCCAGCATCGACCATTGTCGACTTAAAACCGCATCAACCTCCCCTTTGTTCAATAGGATGAAAGAAAACCATCGTTTCGTCAACACCCGGATATCAGGAGCAGTAGTCACTAAATCCTTCCAATGCTCAGCCGCCCAACGCTGAAGGAAACCGCGACCAAGTCTTCTGCCCCGAACATGACCAACCACTGCTGTGAGAGTGTAATCCTCCGCCTCTTCCATCGAATTATCCACCCCCAGCACTAATTTGTCCTTTCTCTTCCGTTCAATAACTCTCTTCCCATATTGTTTATGTGAGGCATCCTTCGCAGTAGCCCCTGTTCGAGGAGCAGTCACCCTGGCAAAGGTAGGTTTCCCATCCCTATCCTGTGCATCCACGGGCCCAGAAAGGTCCACTGGCCCCCTACCTTTCAAGTAGGGTCCAGACAAAGCCCCTGACCCATTCACCACAGCATAGTCAGCTCCATCAGCAGAAATTCCTCGATCACGTACCCCATCTGAGGTGTAAGCCACATCCTCCTCCATGCCGCCCCAGTCGATTCCTCAAATCGGCCAGATCACCAATCCCTGGCACCAAACAATCAGCAAAGTCACTGACAGAACAGTAACCCCAGAATAAAAAAACTCAATAACAGCTCGGGACCGGCCCCCAAGTCACCATTCCACACAATCAGCAATCTCCACCACGAAATCCTCCAAAGATCCCCGCACTTCCCGAGAGGCCCTTCACACCTCCACAGCGAGTGTACAAGACCGGCCATCAGCATGCCCCATCAAAAATCCCACTCGGCACCAAGATCCAAAATATTGCTGGACAAATCGATCGTCGGAGTACAAATGCCCACGATCTACCTCAGTAGCTCAGAATCCCAGGTTCCCCATGCCACCGTCGCCCCCTCGTCTGCTGCTCGCATCTGCATCATCTAGCATTACATCTAATAATGTATACCCGTGGCAATGTAAATTCAAGAGGAATCAATACAAGAATCATTCGATCCTCGGTAGGAATCGCCAATGATTTAGCACCTGTAACAGGAAGCTCCAAGATTTTAACGTACTCCTTGGGATCTCCATTTTCTTGGAGCTCATCTCTCAGCTCTCCATAGTTCTCATTATATTATATATTAGTTATGATATTAGTAAAAGTTATTGGACCCAACTTTTCATGGTGTATAATATTATTATAATATATTCATTATAATATAATATTATTATATATTAGTTATGATATTAACTACTATTACTATTACATATAATATATGGGTCACGTATTACCTAAAATTGGTTAGCATATTACTTTCATTATCAATATCCAAGATAATTTCAGGTAGCTTGGAAAGCGGGTAGAGAAATTCTATTATTAAAAAATTCCACCTATCTCCAAATTATATAATAAAAAATTGCCTCCGACATGCACCTCTTTTCAATTTTAAAGCATTTTGCTTGGTTATTACAAGATGACGTGGAATTTGAATTAGGGTCGGGAGGCCCATTTTTCATGGAAATTTCCTCTAATTCAAATAATAAAGGTCGTCTATTGGAATTAGTAATTTGAGATCTAATTAGAATTGAAAAGCCCAGTATAATCCTTATCCAAGAGACTAAGCTATAGGAAGAATATCTACACAAAATACAATAAAAAAAGAACTTATGTAGAAATAATGATGGAGTGGCTCTTTGTTGGAATCGATTTAGTACTGAGAGGGGGGTGAATCAGTATTAGCGCAGTTATGAACATATTTTTACTTCTTTGATAGATTTTCCTTAACTTAAACATTGGTTTTCAGTTATTCATCCATCATAAATAAACATCATTCACATATGCACCAAAATAAAGAACACAGGACACACAAAAATTTTGACGTGGAAACCCAAATGGGAGAAAACCTTGAAATGCTCTTTTGTAATGAAAATATTACATTCAAGGAAGCACTAAATTCCTGTATTTACCAACACCAAATGGAAGGAGGCACCGACCCCCTGGTTTTACAATATTGACCCGAAGGAAGCACCAACTCCCTGTGTTCTCCAGCACCAACTAGAAGGACGCTACAACCCCCTTCTCTTTGCCTCGTCCTACCTCCCAGATGAACAAAATAAGATGTTGTATTACTGAAATTTGGACATGTGTACACTTTTGATCTTCTGATATTAGTTCTGTTGTGCGCTACCTTCGTATGCAGAAGATTCACTGTCACTACGCTGCATACATCACTTGACTTCTCATTCCACTCAATTCTTCACTTTTGCTGATGTTTCACTTCATGTATTGTGTGTTGTTAATCCCGAAGTTTGTGCCAAGGTTCACTATGTCTTTCTTCTACTGTGCAACTACACTCACCAACTAATATTGTGCTTTCAATCGATAGCTTATTGTTATGAGATTATGTACCAGTATCAGATGGAACTACGCACTTACTTGGATGTGTCCATTTTGTTTAAGTGCCACAATATTTTAGACAATTTGCAACATATTGTGCATCAAGTTATTTGTATTTTCAGTTTAATGCACTTGTCTCAGATCATCCTCATCATGACGCGCTTACTGGATCCTGTTGTTATTCTATTGTTGCGCATCTGATGGAATTCTCTACATCGCACGCTTCACTTCAACTTTCGTGCATTAACCATACTTTGCACATCTATTGATCTACTTCGGTTCTATCTCTATGCTTCTGAACTACATTTTCTATGACTATCTGCGATAATGTCAATCAGTCCTCACGCACTTGCGCATACTTATGTGTTTTTGTCTTTCAGTATTTGTGCACCCGTCATAGATCTACAACATCATTTTGCACACCATCGGTATTTCATTCTGCTACATGTGCGCACTCTGCTCTTTGCTAAATCATGTTGTTCTATCCTCAATCCCTTGATGCCCCAAATATAAATATGTATCTTCCAATTGAAGCTCTACAACCTTTCCATAAAGCTTACTTCAAATCTCCAACTTGTATTTCTATTTATACATGTCCTGCACAAATTGTATGTCCACAAGTTGGTTGTGGCATCCCTTCTTCCTTACCTCACAGATTGTTCTTTTGCCACATGTCACCTTCTGTGCTACTGATGTGTCATCTGATTGTGGGGCTTGTGCATCCATGGTCCATGACTTAGTGGGTCTTACACCTTGGTAGTGTAGTCTTGCACTCATGATGATCATTTTTTGTGGTATGTGCGCATCCTTTCTCTTTGACATGGTGGAACTTTGATCCTTGCAGTGTTAGGATATTCCTATACTCCATCCTAGTCCTACCAGCGTTTTCATCATTTTCATTTTCAGTCTTGCATGCATGCATCCTAGTCATCAGTCCCAGCACCTATCCCCCAGTTAGCTAGCCTTGGGAGCTTCTCACTGATCAGTTTTATCCCTCCTAGTGATTAGTGCACCCTGCATGCATCTCATGCGCCCTCTCTCACCTACCATTCAGTTGTACTTCAGTTATCTTCAGTTCTTTCCTTGATTTAAGGCTAGACTGACTCTCAACTGACTGTATCACTCTGATGGACCTCCAGTGAGACTAGATTTCCCACTCTGACTCCAGCTAGCTCCTCATGCACCCTCCACTGAGCCTCCTTCATTCAGTTAGTGCCAGTTACACTCAGTTACACCTACCACACTCAGTTAGACTCAGTTTGATTGATGGTTAACAGTTACTTGTGCATTGATGACTCCACTGATGATGATCAAGAATTCTAGTTGTGCTTTCATGACACTCCAGTGATCTTTTGATCTCTCCATGCAGGCTAATTCGAATCACACCCTTGGTATTCGAATCCTGTGCATTGTATAATTACTATTTTACTATTCTGATTAATGAAACATGTGTGAATAGCAGCAGTTTCACTTTTGCACTCGTTCCAACAGTCAAGATGAGCAATTCAAATGCTCTTTCCTCTCCCATAATCCTCACTCCCTTCAATTACTTTGATTGGAAGAGTGAGATGAAATTATTCTTGTGTACTAGACAACTATACAGGTTAGTAATGGGAAGAGAAGTCGAACCACATTCAGCTGTAGAGAAAACCAAGCATATAAGTAAAATGGATGAAGCCTTTGGTTACATATGCCTTCATATTTCTAGAGATCTATTGTTTCATGTCGAAGGATTGAAGACTCCAAATGAGTTATGGACAAAATTGGAGTCTTTTTGGCAAACAAGATGGGCTAAGAGGCCATGCTCTCAAAAATGAATTGGTTGCCCTACAACCTAGCAATTTTGAGACCATTCAAGAATTCTTCTCAAAATTTAAGAACTTGGTTTTGCAATGCAAGCATTGTGGCATCACTAAAACTAATGATCAATTGGTGCTCTCCATTTTGAGCAAACTTGGATCTCAATTTTCTGTCTTTGTATCTACCTTCGATTCTGGGCGAATGTCAATCCCTGGATGGAAGATGCAAACCTTAGAAGTCTTTACTGAAGCTCTCATTCAAGAAGAGGACAAATTGATTCAAATGGGTGCCATCAAGGCCTCCAAGGATCTAGCTCTTCTAGCTGGAGAAACAAGTGGGACGAATGTAAAAGGGAGGCAAAAAGGCAAGGACAAGAAGCCATCTAAATCCAATCTAAATGGCATTTCAAGTCCATCAAAAGGAGCCTCCAGCTCCAAGAAGGACAAATAGAAAAGATTTGAGTGTCCCTACTGCAAGAGAAGATACCACCCAAAGAGATATTGCATGCACAAGAAAATAGATCAACTAACCAAGCTTCTTGAACAGAACAAAATTGCTATTCCAAAATATGCAAAGATGTCTGATTCTGGAATTGGATCTGATGGTCATGAGGATTGCCATGCATTGATGGCTGGTTTTTCAAAATAAAAAACCCTCCTCATAGATTCTGGAGCCTCCAACCACATGGTTGCCTCTGAAGAATCATTTTCTTCTTTATATCTCAAAGATGGGCCTACTATTCACATGGGAGACAACTCTCAGGTCTCTGCCAAAGGGTTGGGTACAGTACATATGGAGCATGGCAAGTTCAAGAATGTTCTATTCGTTCCCTCCTTGACAACAAATTTGTTGTCTGTATATCATATGACTCACACCGGATCACCAAAGAAGGTGACTTTTGGTCCTGACACAATTGAGAATACAGAGATCTCTATTGGGAAGACTATAGCGAAAGGGTTTACAAATCATGCCTCCAAGGCATATGAGTTCTCTCATTTTCTGCCCTTCTCTCTTCCTACTCCTTCGGAATCTGATGAAGCTCCGAGTGACTCTTTTTCTTATGAAGATGAAGATGAACTTGATGTTGAGATCAAAGTTCAATAACATTTAGATTTAGATCCAGAACCAACACATGTTCTCAATCCAAAGACAAGGCCAACATGGGCTCACACAGTCCTTGCAACTAGTGTTTTCATCATTTTCATTTTCCTTATTGCATGCATGCATGCAATTGCATGCATCTTAGTCATCAGTCTCAGCACCTATCCCCCATTTAGCTAGCCCCGAGAGCTTCTCACTAATCAGTTTTAGCCCTCCTAGTGCTTAGTGCGCTCTGCATACACTTGCATGCATCTCATGCGCCCTCTCTCACCTACCATTAAGTTATACTTCAGTTATCTTCAGTTCTTTCCTTGATTTAAGGCTAGACTGACTCTCAACTGACTGTATCACTCCGATGGACCTCCAGTGAGACTAGACTGCCCACTCTGACTCCAGTTAGCTCCTCATGCGCCCTCCACTGAGCCTCCTTCATTCAGTTAGTGCCAGTTAGACTCAGTTTGAGTGATGGTTGACAGTTACTTGTGCATTGATGACTCCACTGATGATGATGAAGACTTCTAGTTGTGCTTTGATGACACTCCAGTGATCTTTTGATCTCTCCATGCAGGCTAATTCGAATCACACCCTTGGTATTCGAATCTTGTGCATTGTATCATTATTGTTTTACTATTCTGATTAATGAAACATGTGTGAATATTCTGCTCCTATCTGAGTTCCATTGGATCTATGTTTTGCTGCACTATTCTTCTTCTATTTTCCTAAATTCTTTCATTGTGAGGTTTACATCATCTCTTTGGATCCACTGTGAGGATTTTCACATGCAGTACCATCACTTGTGGAACTTGTGCACCTATTGTGTCATCGGTTGTGGAATTTGTGCATAAAAAAATTTCAACCGTTGCACCCTTCTTGGAACTTGTGCGTGCTCCACTAACTGAAAGCATATTCTGATTGGAAATACTTGCACACTTTCAGGACTGTTCAACCATAAGTTGTTTCTTACTTCCTGCGCACTCCTGATCTTTGACCATACAATGTTTAGGGTCGCTTGCGCATTCCAGAATCTTCTCTCGACATGCTTGTACACTTGTACCTTTGCTTAACCAACTCCTTGGATACTTGTGCACATGTTCTAATATCCTATGGATTTACAACAAGGATATTTTAACAACTTTAGATAATCAAACAAAATCAGTTCATACAAAAACTAGACAATAAACTAGTTTCAGGAAAACTAGTCTTTGACACGTGTAAATTTCCCCCAGGGTTAAGGAATTGAGACCTTTGTGATTTGAAAAATCTGAAGGTAAATATGTAGCATCAAGTAAATCAAATCCAAGGCCAACTTAACATTCCTATGCACAAAGTACTGGGGCCATTTATGTTTCGAACATCAGCGAGGCCGAAGTCTACTCCAAGGCTTCCTTGTTACACCAGCTTATGCATACTAAACCAACCACTTAATATTGGAATAAACTAGAGGCTAAATATCAGTAATCTAACCCCTAACTGATGATGGACAATTATTTCCTAGGTTTTGGGAAGGTTTGGGAGCAAGTAGGAAATATGGTGCTAGGATGGACAACCCGACTAGTTGACTTTCACGCTCTCCCGAACAGGCTGAGGGCCTACAAATTATTAGTAAAGGAGTTGGAGAGTATTCAATAGAGTCTTAAGAATATCATATAAACACCAGAACATAAATTGGACTCATAGAATAACTTTAATATCAAAAACTGTAAAACTAGTCAAAAAAGAGTGCTCAAAGAGCTAGTATTACTAAAACTGAATCCTAATAGCCTTTAAAGCTTCCAAAATTATCTTTTGAATTAAATTGGATCATAACTAAATCTAATAATATCAGAAAACCAAATTTACACACTCAGAGAAGCAGATTTAAATATTTGCGTCTAAACTGAACAAAAAATCTCCAATACATAGGAAATCTTACAAAGTTTAGAATATAAGACTGAGATGAAGAGGAATGAGGATATGTTCTGCTATGGATCTGCACATAGGATAAAATCAGAGCTTATGTATTCTCATGGGGGTGCATCAAACTTCAGAAGATGATCCTGGGTGCATTCACTGAACTGTATCTCCTTTTTTGAATGAGACTTTCTCAAGAACACTCTTCAATGGCACCAACACTCATGATCTCTCTGGAAGGATTGGATTTTTCAATGTGGGTTGCACCTGGAATGTAATTTAGAGTTCAGTGGCTCTGGATCAGATTGTGAAAAAACTAGGACACTCACACTACATTGGGGAACATCTCCCAAGCTTGGTTGAGGCACATCTCTCAACCTTCAGTAGCAAAATCTCTCAAACACAAAATGAATTTTCCAAAATATGTGAAATGGAGTTCTCCTCCTTTTATAGAATTTTCTCCCCATGGTTGAGATTATCCTCTTAGAAATTAGAATTGGAGGAGGCATGGATGTTTCCTTGATTAGTGTGGTACATTCAACTCCTTTTTAAGTTGATAGATTTGCAACTTTGACTCTTGGATATCCATTTGGGTGTTCTCCAAAGAAACATATGTAGCCTCCAATTCGCTACCAAGATTTTATGCTTCATCTTCCTCTCTTCTGAGTGCATGATGGTAAATTGTGGTCACCTCAATAAGCTGATTCCTATCTGAGAGCACGTTCATATAAATTTCCTTCATCTTGGCCATTGCTTCTTTGAGAGTTTCAAAATACCCCAAAGAAAGATTCTTCTTCCAATCCTTCTTGTGAATCTCTCCAACAACATCTTGACACCAAGGCATTGGCATCAACAAAAATATCCTTGGCTGCTATGAGATTCTCTTGGTCCCCCTTCAATGTTCCACTCAAATGATATGACTCACCAAGAATATCCTCCACTAATGAACCTCCCTCACAGAGAGAAAGTTCATAATCCTTCTGGTGTGAAATAAGTGCTTTGCCCTCATCTTGTAAGTCAATGCTTCCTTCAAGAACCTATAAACCATAAAAATCCTCATGCTCGCCTTGCACATGAGGCTGCTCCAATATGACATGTGTGCAATCAGCCACACACATGTGATCACATGTAATTTTGAGAAAGGACTATGACTCTCCCAATTCCATATAGAGTTTCTCTACTTCTATCATCTTGTCTTCTGCAACATTGAGCGCAATATCTCTATCCATAAACAAGTGCAAGTATTATATTTTCATTGTATCTAGCTCTCTTTTAATTATGCTTAGTTCAGAAGTAGAGACTATCTACCATTCCTTCTTGTCCCTCATTGATAAGATTGTCAATGAGTTTTTGTGCACCATTATTTCAAGACAAGGCTTGCAGTAGCTTTTCTTCTGTGACTAAGAGTTGGCTCTCTAAGTCACTCAATGGCTCCTTAAGTGCACTATGTAGGATGGCACAAGTGTGATCATTCAACTCCCGAGAGTCATGAAAACTCTCCTCTAACAATTCAACATTCTCAAAATTTTGTTTCTCGACATTAGAAGACCCTCCCATGCCAATATTTTCGCTAGAAATGGATTCCATCTCAGAATCACACAAGGGAATGCAAAAATCAGAATAGTAACAATACCTTTGTGACACCCTTATTTCTTCAAGTGATGGAGTTGTGAAGGCATGTTCCTCCACCAAACTTCCAGTTTCATCCTCTACTAATGTGGGGATGCCTCTACTAAGAGTGCTTGGAGGGATGCACTTTGTTCTTCTTCCAAATCTGCTCCAAAAGTAGTTTCCTTTCTGCCCATCGTATTTCCCATCTCTCTTGTAGTGATCTCATGCTCACCAACAAATAAGTTTGAATGTCTCGAAGTGGAATCTCTTTCCACACTGTTCATAACTTCAACACCTTTTGCTTGCTCTTTCGGTGCTTTTGCTTCTTTGTCATCCTCCTCCAAGTGGCTTGCAGCTTCTTCATCATCATGGTTGCCACAATTATGCTGGTTTCTGCACCCTTAATGCTCCTCTAAAGGTTGATCCTCCATTGTAAGATTCATTGTTGCTTGTACCACCTCCTTCACAAAAAAAATTGGAGTCTATATTTTGAGACAAACCAAAGAAGAATCTCTTGAGACTTCTCATTCCTGATGGTGATGTTAAGGTATATTTAAGAAGTTGCACACTCCTCCCAATATCTTGGAGTGTCATATCATGTTTCTTGATAGAATCCTTCAAAGTGAGCTCCTTTGTTTCCACTAGTCCAGGCATTGGTGGACTATGCAACCTATCATCTCTGTAGGAGTAGTCACATAAAGAGTCATACTCCTTGTGTGAAACATGTAAAAATCCACTTGTGGTTTTAGATCCTCCATAAATGTAAATTTCACATTCATCATGGAAGCATTCTTCCCTTGCATCCAATTCCCAATCATCATCACTGGAAACCAATCTCATAGTTGCAGTTTCTTCCTTGCCAGAGGATGTGGTTTGCAATCTTCTTCAATTGAGAGCTTTCTTTCCACGGGAGTAGAGAAAAGTGCTCTGATACCACTGTAATATCCTATGGATTTGTAGAAAGGATATTTTAACAACTTTTGTTGGGCGAGGCCCAAGGTGTGCGTAGTTTTGCCAAGGTTTGCACAGTTGTGCTAAAGAGGCTCAAGAGTAGCATAGTTTTGATGAAGCGTAGCTTGAGGATAAGTTAGCGCAGTTTTGAGGATTAGTGAAGCTATGATGAAGCGAAGTTAAAGTACAGCAACTTCAAGGAAGTATGGATTCAGTGAAGGCTGGTACTGGCCTATTTTTGGGGAAGCGTCTCCGCAATTCCTGGGCGAAGGTTATGGAATGACACGTTGTCAGAAGAAAAGGACATGTCTCCTTAGTAAAAGTGAAAGTACTAAGGACAACCAGGGTAGTTGGAGTAGTTAAGGAAGAAGCGACGGCTTGGAAACTATAGTTATGGCATTGAAAGGCAAGAAGCGCTAAGGACACAAAAGGGTACTGTCAGTGCCACGTGGTCAGAAGAAGCGTCTGTCAGAGGAAGCGGCTGACAAATTCAAGGAAGCAACAAAAAGGACGTGAAAGACAAGCAAAGTAGTTGGGAATTTATGACGAAGTATGGTTAGCAGGGTAACCGTGCCGCTTTTTGGGGGTTTAAGGGTACTATGGAGGCTAGTGCCCATAACTATTGTAATGACGTGACCTTCGGGCACGTTCTATAAAAGGGGCGATTTTGTAAGGGAAGGGTTGGTCTCTTAGGGGGGTTAGTATTTGAAGAGACTAAGTATTGTAAAGAACAAGAAGAGAGGAAGAGGCTCTGTAGCTGAGTGCACAGAGACCCAATTGTAGAGAGAAGAGTTTGCAATTGTGTGCACAAAGACCCAATGCAGAGAGAAGAGTCTGGAGCTGTGTGCGCAGACTGGAACTGTTGAACATTCCCATTAATATAAACAACAGTTCTTATGGACGTAGCTCCCATCCCGGGGTGAACCACATAAATAAGCATGTTGTGTGAATGTATGAGTGTGATTGCTTATGTTTATGTTTATGTTCATGCTTATAGTTATGTGTGCTTCTGCTTTTATATGTATTTTCACATGAATGGTCAATGAGAATAATATGTTAAGTATTGAACACATATAGCTAAATGCACAAGTAGTTTTGAGTATGTTGAATGCGTAGTTGCACAAGTGACACTAATTCAATGGAGCCTGTAGAGTGTAAAACTGTCTCTCAACGCAGTCCCAGAGTGCGCTATTACATTGCATTGTGTAGCTTCCTATAAGCACAGCCCCAGAGTGCGTTGTAGTATATGAAGTAAATGCAAAGTAGGTGTGACTTCACTCAACTCACCATTTTATTATATGCTTATCACCTAGTTGTAGAAACGTGCTTCTGTAGCCACCCCATAACTTCGCCTTGGGTGAGACTTTAGTCTGTTCACAGGTTGTTGCCGAAAGGGATGGTGAAGAAGGGTTTTGTTGGACCACAACTGCACCGAATCCGGGTCTTATCTAAGTATTAAGAGACAGAAGAGGTAAAGAGCCAACAAATGGTTCTGTTGCCGTGCTTGAACCGGTGATGTGCTCTGATAACTGGAATCCCGAGCGGACAGAGATACAAAACTGGGTAACTAAGACTGAGGAGGAGTTTGTGAAGAAAGAAAATAGACATCTGCGCTTATCTACGGAAGAGTGGTTACATAGATATCTCTTCTCTGACATACACAAAATTTTATTCGCATCCTTAGCAATGAGCTACACGAGTGGATATCAAGGCTTGCAGAACAGAAAAATTGCTTTAAAGGTGGAGAACCTACAGTGTAGACTCCAGAACGGATTCAGAGACTTAAAGCAGTGGATAACCCAATCTCAAGAGCAGTAGACTTCTGGCTCGATAACGGACTAGAAGACTATGCGACAAAATTTGTTGTGGACATGTTGAAGTCTTACAGTGTAGCAGAAGGCGATTTATTCAAAGGATTAAGAGGTAAGTACCTGAAAAATATCAACCTATATAGTAAGATGTTAGCAGAAAAATGTGTTTTAAGAATGCAATAAAACTCCTAGGAATTTGAGTCTGTGATGTTCAATAACAAAGATAGTGACACTGAAGAAGAAATTTGTACTTTGAGAAGTGGTAAAAGATATAAACCTAGCACTAGAAAGAGGTCCCGGGGAGAAGAACCTCGCACTTTCCTAGAAACTTAGGTAGGAAGTGATAGAAACTCACATCAGGTTGAGTCAGATACTGAAATAGTACCCAGACATATTGTTTATCAACCTATCACTCCGCGGAAATTCACAGTTGAGGGAATAAACCTTACTAATTCGTAGAATACTAGCAATAGTGATACTGTCGGACCGAAGAACCAGAATCAGTTGAGTAGTGATATACCCTCATCATCTCATAACACTACACTTCCTAGAAGAAGAATGACAAAAGACATTAAGATGCCTATATTCAAAGGAACTGATCTCGAAGACCTAGAGCAACATTGGTTTCTTTGTGAAGCTATGTGGAATGTTAAACAAGTACATGATGATGCTATTAGACAAGCACAACTAGTTACCACATTCAGGGACAGAGCCTTAACATGGTTTATGAAGTACTATGTTGGACAGAATAGGACACTAGCGGAGATTAGAATTGCGCTCATCAGAAAGTTTAAAAAACCTAATCAGAATCGCAGTGTATCATAGAATTGAAAGAAATTAAGCAAAAACCGAGTGAGACAGTATGGGAATTTGATCAAAAGTTCAAAGAGCTTTTAGATCAAGTGAGCTTTGACATATCACCTCAACAACACCAAGAATGGTTTATAGCTGCGCTACTACCTCATATCAGATTGCCGTTGATGCAATAGATAGTTGCTTCGCAGACAAAGGCCCTAGAAATTGTGATGAAACTAGAGGCTTCGCCTATAGGAGAGACTAGCACAGGAATGGTTTAGATACAGACCCAACTAGCAAATTTGACATTACAACTGCAATATATGAAGAAATGAAAGAAACCCGAGAAGAGGTTTGGTGTACAAAGTGTAAGGGAGAAGGACACTCTAAAGAACATTGCCCGGTATTTAGAGATTACATCGCTATCGGAGCTCCAAACCCGTTAAATCAACAACAAGGACCATGGTGTGAGATTTGTCGATGTAGAGGACATCGTCCAGAGGAATACTACTTACTTCAGAAGTATGTGCAAACACCAAAGAACCTGTATTGCACATTCTGTAAGTCAGTTGGCCATGATGATAACAACTGGCATGAATTCAAGTCAACATTAAAGAAGCAGTTCTATCCATTGGGTTACATACAACAAGCAATGATGGATTGGAAAAATCTGAGGCAAGGTAAGGGTCAAAGTGAGCAATAGTACACACAAGAATTTCGGAAGAGAGCCTTAATACTTGGTATACCTCTCTACACTCAAGAAATTCTTCTCAATTACATAGGTGGATTATATCATTATTTGTGTCATACAATACTTATGTTTAATCCTACTAATCTTGATGAAGTATGTGTACAAGCTACGCACATTGAATCCAAAGGGAAGAGTGTTCATGATGTTTCTTCAGATGAATCCAGTCAACCAAAAGAAGGAAAGGCAAAAGGAAAGAGCAAACATGTTGCTACCGTGAAGAAAGGGGACGCAAAGATTTCTTGTTCTCATTGTCAGAGAGATTGACATGATGCAGAACATTGTTGGAAGCTACACCCATAATTGAAACCAAAGTGATTTAAAGATCGGAAAGGGAAGAAAAAATCTACGGTTATCATTGAGGACCTTGGATCAGATTTTGAGGATGAAACCAAGATATCAATCATAGGTGTGAAATGTAAAGCTATTTTTGGTAATGATTCTAACATTGGCTCTTCATGTACTTCTACTTCTAAATATCATGACAGTTCTAAAGATAGAAAAAGGAATGCATTATTTCATATAAGGGTAATCACTAAACAAACCAAGATCGGCACACTCATAAATAGTGAATCTCAAGCTAATCTTATTTCAGAAGAAGTAGTTAAGCAATTGGGATTAATAACTAAACCACACAAGAAACTTTATCCATTAGGTTGGGTATGTAAAGATAAAAGATTACAAGTAACAAGACAATGCAATCTCAAGTTTGCAATTACATCCAAGTTTGTGGATGAAGTTGAATTTGATGTGATTCCACTAGATATTTGTGGAATTGTGTTGGATAGTCCCTACTTATATGATCGAAATGCAATATTTTGTCAAGAACATAATCAGTATCATTTGTTTAAGGAAGAAATTGAGTACATAGTACATTCACTTTCATATAAAAGTGACAAATCAATGGGAGCTACTCAACAATTGAAAAGGGTTGTTAATGCAAATAAGAATTTGGCACTTATGTCTATGAAACGTAAGAAATAAAATAATCCTAAGCATGAAGAGGAAGTGTCGTTGCATCATAATACACCTATTTTGATTGATAATGTTTCTATGATAAAGCATAAGCATGATATAAGTACAAACTCTTTCACATGTTCAATGTTGATATTCAGCTTATTACTGATCAGTAGTATATGGTTTGTTTCTACAATATTTTTCCAGAGAAAAAAAAGACTACTATTGATATTCATAATCGAATCAAATAGTACAAAATGTGAGAGCCTGTTCCATCCACCTAGAACCAACTGTGATAACGTATAAAAGTTATCAATATAGCTCCGACAAACTAAAAGATGAGCCAAATCCAGATCAGATATGTCTAGTCTGCACAATCTCAGCAGACTTATCCAAGCTTCAAGCTTGTTACATCGAAAGATACAAACCAAAATAAGTTACATCAAATACATAATAAACAAAAGCAGACATGTGCTCCATCGACAGCTCAGTCATAGAAGTATACAGAACCACTATCCAGTAAAGAACCGTCACACCAATCCTCCCAAATCAGATGTCCTTCACGTCCAGCAAGAGCTTGTTTTGAAAGCTTGTCCGCCATATTATTATGTTCGCGGAAAATGTGCTCAAGACTGATATTCTGTTGTTTGTGTAATTCAAAAATAGCTCTGGCAGCCCAATGTCTCAAGTTTAACACATTTAACTTGAATTTTCCTTCTGCCCATTTGATGGTTACCCGCGAGTCCCCATATACCTTTACATTGGTCAAACCAAAGATGTTTGCGACCTTTAGAACACACCACAGAGCTATCAATTCCGCCTTCATATTGGTGCCCATTCCACAGTTAAGTTTGATGGTGTAGAAATGCGAGTTATTTAGGTAGATGACACCACCAATTGCACAGATGCCTGCCTGTGACGCACCATCAAAGAACAATACAGGACGATCCACAATAAAATTAAAAGAACTAACTCTGTCAGTTTTCAGCATAACCTCATCCAAATTGCATGATTCATACATTTTAAGAGCTGTCAAACAACACTTAATGTGATCCGGAGGAGAATCTTGAAAAATGGCATAATTTCTGGTATGCCATATTGCCCAGGGGATGCATATAGCCAGAAAAAAATGACTTTTACAATGTCTAAACCAGTGCAGAAAACATTTGTTAAAATTTCCAACAGCCCAGCACTGTGTAATCCTGAAATTTGAAGATATCAATTCCCAGATTGTGCGAGAAAAGGTGCACTGAACAAACAAATGCATTCTAGATTCAGCATCCTTTTTGCAGAGAAAACAAAAACCTGGGCCTGTCCATCCTCTCTTGCAAAGATTATCCCATGTTTTTAGTTTGTTCTGTAAAATCAACCATGTAAAACATTTCAGTTTAACTGGAATCTGCCACTTCCAGATCTGCATATACCACCAGTCCGGTGGGTAAATATACTTATTCTGAATGATCCTTTTGTATGCCGCTTTTGCAGTGACTGCTCCAGATGCTGTGTTGCCTCTCCACACCAGCTGATCATCTGTGTTGTTTAATAAGACCCCTGCAGAGTCCAGATTTTTTGTGTAATTTTCCCATATGCCCGCAAGATAACCTGTAAGCCCAATCTCCTGCGCCGTGATCCACTTCGAATTGCCAACTCTGTTATAATTCCGATGATGGATTAAATTTAAAGTGGGAAGACCAATGATTTCTAAATATTGTGGGATAATAGGAGGAAGATCCAGATCATGATCAAGCCCAATTATATGGTCAATGCCGACCCTGATTTTTGTGCCAGAACCCACATGCCAAGCTAAGTCGCTTTTAATCCAGTGAAAGACCTTCATAAACCCTCTCCACATAGGTGAAAAGTCCCAATTGGTCAATTTTGGGTTTCTGATCCAGGTAGGTTTGTTTCTACAATATTGAATGAAGATCTTGTTGAAAAAAGGATTAATGTACTTAACAATATCATTGCAGTGTTGATTGTTGTCATATTGAGTCAAATGGACAGGTTCCAAGAATGGACAAGTGATACAGGACAAGTGAGACGAACATGTCTTCAGTTGATTGCAGAATGATTCCATGCTTTTAGTTATCCAAAAGCTTCCCAGTGGGGAGGTTTGATCCAAGAGGATCATCTCATTGTCGATCAGGTTTAAAGTCTTCAAACATCTGTTCAAAGGTTACCGTGGTAAAGAGCTCTTCGACAGCTTTCCGTCGATGCTTGTTTCATGCGAAACGACCTTCAGATGAAGAAGTTGTTAGCAGTTGAAGTTTCGACAAGGATGGTTAAAAATGATATAAGTAGTTAAAAATGGTTTTAAAAGGTTAAAATGGTTATAATTTTTGTGGTTTTGGAGCCATGGGAATCGAACCCAAGATCTTTACCAAGGCCACCATAAACTCCATTTACAAGCTATATGGTTCAATTGTTAGTAAGGTTCATAAGCCCCATTTACAAACAATATGGTAAAAAATTTATTAAGGTTGAACATTTTAAAAAGGGGGGGGGGGGGCAAGGGCATAGCCCTTGATCCCATGCCAACACCAGACCCCATTATATTTCAAATTATATGTTAGAAACCACCCCATTATATTTCAAATTATATGTTAGAAACCATAATATTGAACTATATGTTAACACCATACAACATATCTTATAATGTGGAACTTTATACCATAAACTATATCAAGCGGCCACCATATCACATAATGTGGACCATATCCTTATCCTTAACCATAATATATGTGCCATATTAAAACTATATAATAACCATTTCAAACGTGGTTAATATATATTTGTGCCACCATACAACAAAAGCGTGATATGGGAGAGGTCCACGGGTTTGAACCTGCGAACTCCTCCCATCCTTACAAGTGTTTTAACCAATGCACCACCGACGCCACTTGTTAGGGGATTCGACATAATATATTTTTTAAGTTGAAGTGCCAAGAACCTATAAAAACCACGAAAAACCAAGCCACGGCCATGTTCAGATTTCAGGATTTTGCATAGTAAACGAGGTAGAGTACAAGCACAGTTCCCAAGGCTCAAAGGCCATTAATGGGCATAAATCCCAAGGCAGAATCCATACACAGAGTGCTATTTTGTCTTTTGTGCAGAGTTGTTATCTCGATCTATGTGCCAGAGAAGGATTCAGGAAAAGGTATTCAAGTTTATACTTGTTTTTCTCAGAATTTCGAGACGAACGCAATGGTGCGCACTGTTTCTGCATTTGATGGTCAAAATTCAGAAGTGTTTCTAGAACACTCATTCTGTAACCTTTGAAGAGTTAATAAGATTGGCCTTCCCATTGGAAGTGACCCGAAGACATAGCCCAAGAAGGGTGAACTCCGTTATCAGCTCTTGTCTTCATTTTCTATTTTGCATATCTCTTTTATGTGCTTTATGTGCTTCAATTATGCTCTTTAAATTAGTCATTTAAGCCTCTTTAATGGATTTTAGCATTTAAACATTCACATGCGAATATTGGTTATAAAGATCTTGAAATTTTCAGATCAACAAGTGTGTTGTCAAGATTTATTTTAAGGTCGTCATTACAAATTCAAAATAAACAATTATAGATATCTCAATTTACATGTGATAACTGGTAGCTGATGCATAGATAATGAACAATTAGTTAGACTTAACTTGTGGCCGATCAATATTAAATGATCACAAGTTAAGTGGCTATGCTAATGACAACTACACAAGAAATGGCATATACTTTCACCTATATACCCAGTTTATTCCTACTACACAAGAGATTATATATACTTTCACCTATATACCTGGTCCATTCCTAGACATTGTAAACACTCTAAATTTCCTTCAAATTACAAAGATTTCCAACAACTTAGGAAATGTACCCTAGATTCTACTACGGAGGACAATGCTCTTTGAGGATGTGTTCTGACTTAAGGCAATATGGAGGAAATGTACCCTAGCTTCTGCTACGGTGGACAATGCTCTTCCATTGTCATCGACAGATGATATGTTGAGTCTAGACTCCCTAAAGCTGCAAGTAATGTCATAGGAAATGTACCCTAGCTTCTGCTACAAAAAGAAATGCTCTTCCATTATCAACGACAGAGGATGTGTTTGTAACTTTGAATATTGTGCAGTTGGTTCATCCCCCAAACTATAGCATTCATAAAGACTATATACCAAAGCCTGTATCAGAGACCAAAGTTACTTTAATTAACTATAAAAGTAACATTTGATATTGGTATTTCTTCAGTGAAACACACAACCACTAATTTTTATATTGCTGCAAAATTCCTTGCTTTGCCAATTTAACCAAGATTTGAATTTAGAATTTCCAAATTATTTGGTGTGCTTTGTAGGTAACTACTTTGCACATGAGCAAAATCGGCTAGATTAACCAACCCTACAACCCTACATGATATATAATTTTAGTTTAGTTTAAAACCTTAATCAACCCTTTCTTATAAGGGATTTACCTTTTCCCATAGTTCTTTCAAATGGACTAATCAACCAAGAAAAAGAAATAATAAAGAATAAAATATACTAGGAACCATAAGCTTAAATAGCAAGACTTCAAATTGCTAAATAAAATAATTATTGCAGTATGCAAGCACCCTTCCAAATATCACAGTATAAAAAAATTAAAAAATTAAAACATCACACCTCTGAATAGTGCATTCTCAAAATCATTTGGGCTCACAACTAACAACATTATCTAACAACATTATCTAAAGGATATTGATGATGGCTTAAAGTACCTTGGATTTCGCTTAAAACCCAATGCATATCATAAGGCTGATTGGCACTGGCTAATTGCTAAATTGGAGCAGAGACTACATGGATGGAGTCAAAAATGGCTCTCGCGGGCTGGGAGATTGATTCTGGTTAAATCAGTTTTGGAAGCAATACCGGTTTACTGGATGTCACTTGCTTGGATTCCCAGAGGCGTCTTGGAGCAGATCCGTCGGTTGGTTTTTGCCTTCCTTTGGAAGGGTAAGGGAGTGAATCGAGCCTTGGTATGGGTTCGATGGGATTTGATTGCGATCCCCAAAGCACTGGGTGGCTGGGGCCTAAAGAATATCTTCCTATTTGCCAAAGCTTTGGGGGCAAAGGTGGCCTGGCGAATCATCCATACCCGGAGCCTCTGGACTCAGGTGGTATACCACAAATATATTGCTCCCTTAACCCTACTTGAATGGATTAGGCTGGGAAATAAGACGAGGGCAAATTGCTCTGTGGTATGGAAAGCGGTGGTTCAACATTTTCAGCTGGTGGGATCGGGATTAGTGTGGCGAATTGGGAATGGGCAATTTCTCCGTATTGGACTGGATCCTTGGGTAGGATGCAGGGGGGGACATGTCCTGCCTGTGGACTTAAGGAACTTTCTGGCAGCTAGGGGATGTCTGTTCTTAGCTGATATTGCACAACCGGGCTTATCCACTCTTATGCACCAGGGATGGACCTCTGCCCAGCGACTTGAGGTTCCTGAGAATCTGATCGGGGTTTGGGAGGACTACATTCGGACCTTAAGATTCACACATATTCGGCTGACAGATAGGCCTGATGAACTTATTTGGGATCACCATCCCTCAGGACGATACACACCTAAACTTGGATACATTCAGCTTAATTTGGAGGTGCAAAATCGGGCTTTGGTGTGGTGGTGGAAAAACCTGTGGAAACTAAAATGCCCTGGAAAAGCCAAACTACTCTTTTGGGCGATTTTAGAACATAAGGCTCCTACATGGGATACTCTGAAAAGACGATTTCTACAGGGCCCGGGCTTTTGCCCACTATGTAGGGTGGCGGACGAGACTCTATCACACTTATTTGTCCACTGCCGATTCACACAGACGGTATGGACACAAATTTGCAACTACTTGGATATCAACACGCGTTGGTGGGGCGAAAATGTAGATGAGGCATTCAAAGATTGGTGGACTGAACAACAGACTTCTACCATCTGTGCGGCCCCATGCATTTTTGCCTGGGGTATATGGATCACGCGCAACAAGATTATATTCCAGGATTGTAGAGTCCCGATGGAGCAGGTAGTGGCTCAAGCTGTGGCCATCATTATTCATTACAAGTCTGCCACTAAACCGAATAGAACTCGTCCAGTGATCGCTGAAACGATTGATACTACATTACCGTGGGCTTTCTTCGATGGCGCATCTATGGATCAATTGGTGTGCGGTGGGGGGATCGTATTACACTTATCTGATTCACATTACTTCCACATAGCGGCTGGATTGGGGAGCGGTACAAACAACTATGCTGAAATCATGTCGCTTAGACTGTTGCTGATTTTTGCACTTGAACAGGGTTGTCGTACATTACAGATTTTTGGAGACTCACTGATTGTTATTGATTGGGCCAATGAGCATACCCGCTGTAATGTGATGGTTCTCTCACCTATACTGGAAGATGTTTTACGATTAAAGCAGAATTTTAATCTTATAACATTTACACATGTTTACAGGGAGAGAAATGGCATGGCAGACCTTCTTTCCAAAGAAGCTACTCAACAACGTCTTGATCTCGGCACTTGGAGAATTACATTATATAACACTGCTACATCCTACAGTTATTACCATATGCCCTTCAACGTGGCATTGGAGGACAGGTTGGGCGATTGATTGGTTCCTGTTGATCAGCATACACTACAGTTTCTGTTTTGGTTACTTAGGCAAGACAATCAAGGCACAGATATGGGATACAGCTGGCCAAGAGAGGTATCGGGCAATCACAAGTGCTTATTACAGAGGTGCTGTGGGAGACTCGTTGGTGTATGATATTACAAAGATTGCTACTTTTGATAACGTGAAGCGGTGGCTCAGGGAATTGAGAGACCATGCAGATTCAAACCTTGTTATCATGTTGGTTGGCAATAAATCTGACTTGAACCATACGAGGGCTGTGTTAATAGATGATGCACAGGATTTTGCTGAATAGAGGGCCTTTCTTTCATGGAAACATCTGCATTGGAGTCTACAAATGTTGAAAAATCTTTTCAGTCATTTCTTACTGAAAACTATCAGATTGTTAGAAGGAAATCGCTTGCAGCAGAGGAGGCAGCCTCTGCTGTGCCTAATCAGGGAACTCCAATTAATGTGGGTGATGCTGAAACAAGTGCAAACAAGTTGCTGCGTTTAAGTTTCTATGTTCTCTTTTTTTATTTAAGTATGGTGGTATTTCATTGGTCTATATGGCTTTGATGGAATTGTGATGGAGCATTAACTTGCTTACATCTGTTCTGTATGGTGCTTTAGGGCAGATGACTGAGTATACGTTTTGAAGTTACTATTGAAATTTGTAACCGGCTATTGGTGTGCTGTTATGGACAGCATTTATTTTGAGATTGTTTGGGTCTCATAGACCTGTAAGATACTTGAACAACAATATGTGACAATGTAGGGATCACTATGATTCTATTACATGTGCAGAATGTAATTTTTTTCAATCTATTGAAATAAAATTACGAATTTTTCCATGGAAAAAAAAAAACAACATTATCTAACATACTTATCATTTAAAAAACTCATATTTCATTCCACATATAGATCAAAACAACAATCTCTACATAAATCAATGTAAACAAATACAAAGACAAAGTAAATAGAAAAGAAAGTGAAAAACAAAATATATAACGGCCAAACCCCAAAATGTATTTAAGCTTCTCATTTTACAGAGCTCTAAACTTTGTTATCAAAAAAATATATGCATCTGTTCAAAGAAACGACAGAACTCGTCTCTGCAAATGCTTCGGTTATTCCTATTCACAAGATCATTTGCAAATGTAGAAAAAATAATACTAACAAACACTTGGAGGGCCCAAAAAATACGTTTCTTACTATATATATATGTTGAATGGCCACCACATAAGAATGATTTGATTAGTTCAATCGCAATGACAAACAAAATGTAAAAAAAAACTTTGACTAGTTGTATATTTTTTTTTTTAATTTATTAAATCTAATCATGGTATCTATGTGTAGGATTGGAAGGAAAAAATTTCATGTAATTATAGAAGTAAGGAGAAATTATCACTCATTTACCATGCATATTTGAAGAAACAATAGAGTGAAGAGGATGATTGTAGGTGAGCATAGAGGTTGGGTACGATGGAACTTTTACTCATTTTTTATTTGTTGTTACAAGATGCTTGAAAAGTCAATACTTGATTTAGGAGGTTCTCTAATAAGATACAACAGGTTGAACTCTTTTTACACATTGATATGCACTGTAACGGTTGCATTTCCTAAAGGAACTAAAGAGTAATGAAGGAAAATTCCTTCCTTGTGTTGTGTGGGTCAATGAAAGAAAATGCCATGGCTGGGATGATTGAGTGAAATGCCTATTGTACTTAGTGGTGTGCATATTGGCTAAATAAGTTGGCTAAATAGGTGAGAAAATGGGTTTTGGGCTTAGACAAAGAAGCTTATAGATGTTTCCTTCACCTTGGTGGCCTTAAAGCGCAACTTGGAGGTGGTATTAGTAGATGATATATTAGTTAATACCTACAATTGAGAAAATCACTCTTTAGTTGTTTGGATCTTCTCAGTTAAAAATTAAGTATTCTAATTGTTTATGAATGTGAAATAATTTTATCTACTTCATGTGATAAATATGTTTGGTTATACATAATGTATGTATGAATAGAATTTTAACTTTGTTATGTTTTATATTTATGTACTTTCACATGCATTTATTATTTTCAAAATTTATAGCATAAAATTCGTATTTAGCACTTCCTATTACCATAATGATATAACATAAAATTCATATCATGAAATTTGTATTTACCACTTCCTATTACCATAATGATAAATGGAGACTCTATAGTTCAAGTGGGAACAACCAAGATTTTGGTATGGGCTTTCCCATATGCTTGATTTGATACAAACAATGGCCAAGTACCCTTCTCATTGAGAAGGGACAACGGGACTAGACCTAAATTCATGCTCTAACTAATTTAGGTGATTTGAGGCATTAATGCATTGGTTGTCAAAATGCACACATCACAACGTTACAAATATCACATGGTTATTGAGAGAATACCTTCCCATATTGTAACCAATAAAGGAAATGTCGCATGATCCATGTGGTGTCAAATTTGCATTTTGAATATTATTTGAGATGAGCATTGAGCTTATAATGCATGTAGTGGGTGTAATATGTGAGGTTAATGTCAATTTAATATGTTTTTAAATCATATGAATGTTTTAGGTGGATGAAATTGGTGTGATAACAAATGCTATTTGATACATGAGGTTTTGATATATGAAGTTAGGTGAATACCATCACATAAATATATTATATGCTTTTCTTTATGAATAAGAAATAAAGAACCTAAACTAAAGGATCACTTTGGAGAGAGAAATAAATCTCCCTCCAGGATTAAAATAAAGGTGAGGTGATACCTGTATATATTTGCTTTGCAAATGAAGCAAGCATACCCATGCTTATGAAATAGTCTAAATAGTCTATACAAGTACAATATGGAATCATGACTAATGAAAATGAATGTTTCTTTCATCTAAAAGGGAGGGGATGGAACAATGTTTCCCATGGGTGAAAATAACTATAGCAAGGGAGGCCAACTAAGAATGGGGCCATGTTTCCCGTGGGTGAAAAGAACTATAGCAAGGGAGGCCGACTAAGAATGGGCCCCAAAACATTCAATGTCTTCCATGCTTGAACTAGATGTATTTAAAAAAGATCAATACACATCCTTGGTCTTCAACTAGATCTAGAACACTAAAACCACTAAGTACAAATCACCACAATGCAATAATGAGTTGTGGTTAAGCATGGAAAAACTAGAATAGACATAAATTACTAATGAAAATCCTTTCCAGATGTGAGGTAGACCACATATAATAATAATGGATACCAAGGTATATGTACAAATGAAAATCCTTGCGATATGTGAGGTAGACCACATATAATGATAATGGATACAACGGTATATGTACAAACTGTGTTGAAGTTAACATTGAACAAATCCATGTCAATGAAGAATAATGATGAGAAGTCCATTGCAACATGTAAGAAAAATCAAGCACAATGAAAAAAATAACCAAGGTACTTGACCTCTAAATCAAAGATCTAAAGCAAATGAATCAGTATCAACAAGGGTAAATCCGTTGAACAAAGAAATAACAATGCTGACTTTGTGTAAATGAACATGAGGTACATAACAAATTGTGAGATGTAACAGACTTGACTAAATGTGATGAGGCAATGATGCAAGATATAACACTTTCCTTGAAGGAAGCATAAATGATAATTGTCATTAAGCAAGAACCATAAATCTAAATGAGAGAATTCAACTAGATGTCAATGTGAAGGGAAGACTAGGAGACTTGTGAATACCAGGATACTTGCAATGTTGAGGGTGTACTTGGGACTATAAATAAAGAGAAACTTAGGACATGAAGAAGACCCAAGAATTAGGATGACATGTCAAATAGATGGTAGGTGCAATCTTAGGAACCACAATGATGACGTTGATTGAATGGAAGAAGTGGGATGCAATGAACTAATTGGATGGGTTTTTAATTTAATGAATAAGCATCATTGCTCTAAACTAAGGATATACTATGGGTTTTGTATTTAATGAATAGGCATCATTGCTCTAAACTAAGGATATACTAACAATTATCCAAAATAAACTAATTGGTTGGGTTTTATATTTAATGAATAGGCATCATTGCTCTAAAATAATGATATACTAACAATTAGCCAAAATAAACTAATTGGTTGGGTTTTGTATTTAATGAATAGGCATCATTGCTCTAAACTAAGGATATACTAACAATTACCCAAAATAAATTTAACATGTCACAAGAATTTGTCATTAAAAAAATATAATCACGTTTCCCTCATTTGGTTTTTTGAAATTTTTTAATGTTTTCATTTTTGGTTGGAATAAAAATTTAAAGAATCCAAGAGGATAAGCACCATAGGACAAGCACCATATGTGACCAAGGAATCCAAATAGTATGTGGGGAGGAAACAAGGGTGGACAATAATAGGGTTGCATCTTCTTGGAATGGGTGAATGAGTTGTTTTTAAATGCAAATGAAGCTTCAAGACATGAGTTCAAGTGCATATTGAAAATAAAAGCATAAAACTAAAATTATATGCTTGAGGGTCCAAAAGTAGAGGTCAATAAGGGGAGGAGTGAAGCATGGATACAAAATGGACTAAATGTCCATCCTCAAGGAAATAAGTGGAATGGGTTCCAAGACACAAAAGGGTGCAAAATTAGGGCAACCCATTTAAGGTAGATGCAACCATATAACAAGTGCACAAATGCATCTCAATATGGTCAGGAAACTCACCAAGACACAATGGACTCTGTGGGAATGCCAAAGAGTGGAAAAAAGTAAAATGAAATGATTTTAGAGAGCAAGTCTATACTAGATTAGAACCATTGAAGATGTGACAAAAAATTATGCATTGGGTAATATCTTGCAATATGCACATATACAAACATAACCCATCACATATGATTACTCAAACAATTAAACAAAAAATCTAAATACTATGCATGGGTCCTTCACTAATGAGAATAAGGGTTAGAATATGTTGCTTGAATGGTGAACAACATACAATACTAAGACTAGTGTAGACTCGCGATAAAGATGAAATGAGCTGAAAGAAGGAAATCCTATAAACTATAGGGATATGAGGGAAAGAAGGGTTCCCAAGGGTTAGAATATGTTGCTCGAATGGTGAACAACATACAATACTAAGACTAGTGTAGACTCGAGGTAAAGATGAAATGAGTTGAAAGAAGGAAATCCTATATACTATAGGGATATGAGGGAAAGAAAGGAGGCACTCCTGCTAAGTGAATGGAGACCAAGAGGTAAAGGATTCCGCAGGGATGCATTCTTACAAAGGAAAAGGAGGTTAGAGAACAAATAACTTCTTACAAAGGAAAAGGAGGTTAGAGAACAAATGACTTCCAAAGGAGTCCTCCTTGTGAAAGGACATGAAGGCCATGGAATGAAGAAAACCCCAAGGACCCCTCCAATAGAGGACAAGAAGGCCAAGGTACCCATATAGGGGGTAACCAATCCTATAAAATGTAGGGAGTTGAAGGAAAGAAGGGTTCCCAAAGGAGGCACTCCTACAAAGTGCATGGAGGCCAAGAGAAGAAGGATTCCAAGGTATCTACTCTTACAAAGGGAAAGGAGGTTGTAGGGAAAGAAAGGTTCCCAAGGGAGGCACTCCTGCTAAGTGAATGGAGACCAAGAGATAAATGATTCCCCAGGGATGCATTCTTACAAAGGAAAAGGAGGCTAGAGAACAAATGACTTCCAAAGGAGTCTTCCTTGTAAAAGGACATGAATGCCATGGAATGAAGAAAACCCAAAGGACCCCTCTAATAGAGGACAAGAAGGCCAAGGTACCCATATAGGGAGTAACCAATCCTATAAAATGTAGGGAGTTGAGGGAAAGAAGGGTTCCCAAAGGAGGCACTCCTACAAAGTGCATGGAGGCTAAGGGAAGAAGGATTCCAAGGTATCTACTCTTGCAAAGGGAAAGGAGGTTAGAGAACAAATGACTTACAAAGGAGTCCCTCTTGCAAAGAACAAGGCCATGGAATGAAGAATCCCCAAAGGTGGCCTCCCAATAAAGGACAAGAAGGTCAAGGTACCCATGTTAGGGGTCACCAAAAGAATCAAGCCAACCGGGGAAATACATGAAGTGATAATGCTATCATAGAGGGCCTACACTAATGGGGTCATAATCGTAGGATGTGTAGAACATAGCATGTGTAATGATGGTTTCCACAAAGAGCATGAGGAACAAAGTAGACAAGAACACATTAATCTTGCCCCAAGCATTTAAAACTTCCTATATATATTGTTTAAAACTTGCATTTAAGACTTCCTATATATGGTTTAAAACTTCTTATAGATGGGACCTTTCCCAACTACATGTGGGATAGGAATTGAGAGAAGCTTGGAGAATCTTGGGTTCTAGGAGGAACAAAACTAGTGGATAAGAACAGAATTAATCTTGCTTGGGGCAAGATTAACCCTTAAGCAAGTAATTTGTAATATCATGTAACTGGTTCAGCCCCACAATATAGGATTCATAAATATTAAATACCAAAGCCTGTATCAGAGACCAAAGCTACGTTCATTAACTTTTAAAGCAATATTTGATATCGGTATTTCCTCAGTGAAACAGAGAACCACTAAGTTTTCTATTGCTGTAAAATTCCTCACACTACCAAGCTAACCGAAATTTGAATTCGGAATTTCCAAATTATTTGGTCTGATTCTTAGGTAACTAGTTTGTACACGAGCACATTCAGATATTCTGTCTAGATTAACCAGCCCCCAGCCTACAGGATATAGAACTTTAGTTCAGTTTAAAATTTTAATCCACCCTTTTTATAATGGATTACCTTTTTAAAAGGTTAATCAACCCTTGTCTGTCTTTTCCCAGAGTTCAAAAGAACTAACCAACCAGGAAAAATAAATAATAACAAAATAAATATACTTGGAACTATGAGCTTAACTAGCAAGAATTCAAAGAGATAAATAATCAATTAATGCAAATTGCAAGCACCCTTAATGTGTTTGTAAGGGTATAGTGCAAACATTATCACTGAAAATAAATAAAAAATTAGTTCAAGTGATCAATGATCATGAAATACAATGTGTTTAAGTGATCAATGATCATGAGAAATACAAATTTTTATCCAATCAGTATAGACTCATTTTAAATCCAGATTTATTTAGGTGCGAAGGATCCAATTTCTTGAGAAGCAATTTCTTTTTGATTCTAAATTTAAGAAATTTGATTCCTTTTTCTATTTTGGATTTGGATTTTTAAATTACTTTTCATAAATTTTCCATACAGGGCTGGGCTGTACCATACTAAGCTATAGAGCACTGATACTAAGCTATAGAGCACTGAGAGGTGGAGATACCAATGGATTAGAAAATCCAAATAATACAGTATAATCAAATTCAAAAATCAAAACATCACACCCCGAAAATAATGCATTCTCAAAATCATTTGGGCTCACAACTACCACATTATCTAACAAACTTATCATTTAAGAATCTCATTTTTCATTCCACGTATAGATAAAAACAACAATCTCTGCAGAAACCAATGTAAACAAATACAAAGACAAAACAAATAGAAAAGCAAAATATAACCAATACCCAAAATGTATCCAAGGTTCTCGTTTTGCAGAACCCTAAACTATATTATCAAAATATATCGTGGAAATGCATCTCTTTAAAGAAACGATAGACCTGGTCTCTACAAAAGTTTCGCCTCTCCGTATTCAGAAGATCATTTGCAAATTTAAAAAGAAAAAAAAGTACTAACAAACACAAAGTCTCTTACCACATCTGTTGAGTGACCACCTCAGAAGAATTATTTGATTAGAAACAACTTCGCCTCATTCTTGCACCCGCCTTGTATCCATTAAAAAATCACGCTCTGACACGATGTTAGAAAACGAAGACATAAAATATCAATAATTGTCAACGAGCTTTTAACATGGTATCAGAGCATGTTTTTCAAACATGATAGAGAAGAATACCATGAAGATTCATACAATACCACAACCTGGACATAATTCTGCTCCAGAATTCCCCTCACCGTTACCACCTTCACAGAGGACCTATTCTAATGCGAGAATACAGATCTGAAGCCTTCCTCGTCATATACGTCAACACTAATAAAAGGCCACTTTGTTTAATGAATGTGGGATAACACAAAACGAGAGATTTTTATAATATCCACGAGATTGTAGGACACTTTGCTTAATGAATGTGGGATGACAGAAAACGAGAGATTTTATTATATCCACGAGATTTTAGGCCACTTTGCTTAATGAATATGAGATAACATAAAACCAGAGACTTTTATTAGTATCCACGAGATGGAAAAAAAAAAAGTGAAACTTTTTTTTAGTATATATTAAATATTAGATAGTAATAAAATAAGTGAAATTAGCAACAAAGTTGTTTATATTTGTTTTTTATAAAGATTTTTATTATATCCACGAGATTTAAGCCACTTTGCTTAATGATTTTTATTATATCTACTAGATTGTAGGCGACTTTGCTTAATGAATATGAGATAACAGAAAACAAAAGACTTTTATTAGTATCCACGAGATTGTAGCTATATGGAACAAAAAAGAGTAGTAGAAACTTTTTTAAGTATATATTGAATACTAGATAATAATAAAATAAGTGAAATTAGCAACAAAGTTGTTTATATCTGTTTTTTATAAATAGTTTAATTTAATGATTTAGAAATGCTTTAATTTAATAGTTGTACATAGTCCAGAGTTAACGTTTATGGATAACCTGCAATCAGGCTATCTTTCAAAACATTACTCCTTCTGAGCATTTGGTTATTAGTAGATTCCGGAATTTGTCTCATTCATACAAAAATGCCCCTCAGGTTAGCATGAATCCTAAATGAGATATCAAACTCAACCAGGACTCACATAATAAAGATTTTGGTTTATTTGATGGGGCATCAGATAAGAGGGCTTTGTGGAGCCGAATTTCTTATACATTGTGGAGATGAACTCGCCTACAAATTCAGACTCTCTTGTGGTCAAGGAACGAACACAAAAGTTGAATTGCTTGGTCTATGGGGCATCCTTAAGGTGGCAATCTGTTGTGGGTTAGGTTCACTTGAAATATTCGGTGATTCTATGGTTATAGTGAACTGGGCCAAGAAATTATACCAGTTTAACAATCTCCAACTTAGTCACTGGTGTGATAGGATTACTTTCTTGATGTCATGGTTTTATGAGCTTACCATCGACCACATCTTCAAGGATAACAATGATGTTGTAGGTGCATTGTCAAAAGAAGCACTTGATGGGGACGTTGGTTGTTTATTTTGGGAAGAATGGTTGGAGGGTTCCCTCACTCATTCAGGTTCTATGTTGTTTTTTGTTGATGTGATCTAGATCGTCCAGTTTAGGATCGGAATTTGTTTGTCGAGACAATAGCCTCTTTCTAGTTTGTATAAGTTATGTATGTACGACATGTATCTATATTCTCAGCTGCGATCTAGTGATACTAATTGTTTTCGATCTTTCAGATGTGTTATTGTACTTTTTTATTTCTCTATGAAATAACATTGGTACTGCTTTTTTTCTTTCTGAAAAAAAAAAGAAGAAGTTAAAGTTTGACAAAAAAAAATTAGATGATAAATAAGAAGTCCTAAGAAAATGCCAAATATCAATATTATATCAATATTATATTAAATATGTTGAGAGGTGTTAAAAGTTAGTAGTTTCTAGAGATCTTACAAAATTTGAACTACCAACCAAAAATGTGCATGTGTGATCACTGACCACTTACACAAGTAATAAAAATTTATATATAAAGTAGAATAAAGATTAAAAATAGAATAACATTAAACTCTAAGAATTGAGTCACATTAGGTGAGTTTATGCTAATTCAATTGGTTATTGATTAAAATTAAACTCTAAGAATTGAGTCACATTAGTAGCAAAGCTACTTAATACTCTCCTTTTAAAAAATGATTAAAAAGAAAATAATAATAACTAATTTGTTTTGTAGTATATGGTTGCTAAAATAAACATAGTTATATTGTTTCCTATAATATAATTGAAATATTCAATACAAGCCTACAACTATTTATTAAGAAAGATTATTTGGTATATATAGGGTTAGTTGTAAATACATTTTTTAAAGGAATTATGGTTAGTGAGTTAGGTTAGTGGTTAAGTAATAGTGAAGGAGCTAATAAGTCACTAAGTGATATTGGCATTTTTGCCATTATATGGTCCATATATATAGATATTCATTAAGGGGTACAGTCACTCAACTTCATGTCATTTAAAAGATTTGATCCTGTGATCTCTTAAGAGGAAACACATATTCTTACCTATTAAGTCCACTCAAACTATACAATTATAAATATCAAGTAATACAATCCTTCCATCTCTTATCACCTATAAAATATAGGATATTTATACCTTAAAACCAAGGCTTGAGTAAAAGTAAAATAGAATGTCTAAATTTAAATCCGGATTATATAAATAAAACATTGAAAAGGAATTTTATTTAAAATATTTACCATTTGTTCAAGTGAGAAGTAAAAATAATATGTAATGTTGGAATGTATTTTTCATTTTTACTAGTTTTAATAAATAAAAAAATTGTTTTTTGGATTTGTATTTTCTTATCATACATTTTTGTTATAATATATATATACATTTAAAAAAAATCCAATCTTTTTTGTTTTAACTAAAATATAATCTTCCATAATGATATTTATAATGATGTGATGTTTAATTAAAAAATATATAATAATGTTTATTATGATGTAATGTTTAATTAAAAAATATAATTTTTAAATAATAAAGCAATGTATATTTAAATTCTTAAATAATTAGTTTACGTGAAGAAAAGTGATTTTAATGGCATTAAGTCTTTAATGGACATGTCAAGGATACGATGGCTCGTTGTTGGTGGAGTTAGATGGATTTCATTCCAACCACCTGTGTTCTATTTCGTTAAGACATCTTCTAAGCTGGAGAGACGCCGGGTGCTGTGATACTTCATATTTTGTTTATTATGTTCGTATATGACGTCTATATAGCTTCATTGCTGAGATAAACGTTTGAGTCTGTCAGGAACTGCGAGGTTTTTGTCAAATTTCTGGTCTATACGGCTCACAGATAACGTCTTCCCTATTCTGGCAAAGTTTGAGCTGCGTTTAGTGAACACTCCCGTTAAATTTCATCGTTTTGTGATCTGTCAGCATTCTGTTGATTCAGTAATTTGCCGAAATGACTTTGGCCGGACGTCTCTTTGAATGTATCTCGTAGACTCTGAAGCTTTTCCTCGGAGTTATCATCTTTCATGGCCGGTAGTGAGAGGTTTGAGGTTCAAATCTCATCAAGCCACTTTTCCTGATGACTCTAGATTGAGGAAATAACCTACGAATTCCTCTAGAAAACTGGATACACATCCAGGGGATACTTTCCTGTTTTAAATTTCGTCTGGGTTGTGTGTTTTTGTTTCAAGTTTGGATAGTAGCGCTTTGCAATCTTATGTAGTGAACCTGCTTTTGAACTCATTGATTGATGATTGTTCTTGTTTTATGCAGGAGGATAGTAAAAAGAATCATTATTTGAAGGTTCTTATAGGTCAACTTCGAGATCTCATCAATGATATTTCAATGTGGCGGAGTCCATTCTTATTCTTATGACAGTGTGCTAGAAATGACGCTGAAAGAATAACAAAACAATAAGTATTATGTCAAAAAATTTGAGAAATTTAATATGTTGATTGTTTCTCTATATTTTGGCATTTTCCATCGCCTTCTTACCAATGAAGTCAGTTGGCAGGGTTACTTGCACCATGTACCATGCTTTCCAACAGCTATCATCTGACCTTAGAGACTTCATGTGACTTGTATCGGACATCGAAATCCACATGCCCCGGTTTGATATTTTGACATGTACTTCATTTACTTGCTTCATTAATGCATATGCTTAAAATCTCATTGCACTAAGTACTTCTAGATATTAAATTTTCGAGCATTAATTCACAATACTCTATGATCTTTACTGAGAGAATAACATGTACAATATATCAATGCATATCAATCATCACAAGATGCAATCAAAAGAGACAATAGACACACAGAGTTTCCGTGGGGAAAACCCTAAGGTGAAAAACCCCACAACTTCCTCAGAGATAGATAGAGCAATAGCACAACCAAAGTACAACCCAAGTACAAAGAGATAGACTCCTTCTAGCAGCTGATCCTCCTCCTCACATGTGCGCCACTTTTCGAGTGATGGATAAGTGAGTAAGTGAAGTGATCAAATAGAGACATCTCGCTCTCTATTTATACTTGTTCTGAGTAGCCTAATAAACCTATGGGGCCGACTTGTCTAACTCAGCCTAATAACCCCAGGTTAACTTAATCAGGGCCGACCCCACACATGGTGGTCTAATAACCCATCGGCAAGTTACGACACTTACGACACTTGTCAATACAAATGACGACACTTCCGTATAGAGGAATAATACATCTCTATAGGAGTACAATAAAATACATAGAGGAAATACATTCCGAAGTTACATATACATCAACACTCCCTCTTAACTAGGAAGGTATTTCTCGACACAGATCTGCTAACACAAGTCTTCTTCTCTGGATCATCATCAACGAATCATCGTCCTCGAATCATCGTCATCATCACTGCTACTGCTATCTCAATCAATCTCTGATCTACTCGTCATAGGAAGTTCTACAAAGCTAGTCCTTTTTCATACTGGATGTCGGCCCACCACCTGTAGGTCTTCATCATCACTGGCCATACTATGGAATACTCAGGACTGAGTACGTGCCTCAACAAAACCTCGAAAGAGCATCCCAGGACTGATTACGAGCACACTGCTCAACCTATCGAATCTCCCAGGATCTTTTACATGTTAACCTTCACAAAACCTACTCAGAGCATCCCAGGATGTTACGAGCAAACCACTCTACCTGTCTGGATCTCGATAGAGCATCCCGAGCTGTTACGAGCACACCGCTCTACCTGTCTGGATTTTAAAGGATCTTTTCTATGTGAACTTTCGCAAAACCTACTCAGAGTATCCCAGGATGTTACAAGCAAACCGCTCTACCTGTCTAGATCTCGATAGAGCATCCCAGGATGTTATGAGCACACCGCTCTACCTGTCCAGATTTTAAAGGATCTTTTCTATGTGAAACTGTGGCAAAACCTACTAAGAGCATCCCAGGATGTTACGAGCACATCGCTCTACCTGTCTGGATCTCGATAGAGCAACCCAGTCCGTTACGAGCACACCGCTCTACCTGTCCAGTTTTTAAAGGATCTTTTCTATGCTACCTGCACAACCTGTCCACGACCACAGAGTATCAAACCGATACTCACCATACATCATCCTGATGTACATCATCACATGATCAACCTGATCATCATCATAGCATCGACCTGATGCATATCATTTGGAGCAACATCCTAAAGCTCGTCATCTGTGATCATCTTGATCATCATCATAGCATCAACCTGATGCATATCATCTGGAGCAACATCCTGAAGCTCGTCATCTATGATCATCCTGATCAAACAATATATCCATCTGATGCATACAAAGTATCTACCTGATACATATCATCATACATGATCTACTTGATCATATAAGGCATCCACCTGATATACATAATGCATCCACATGATACATACATAAGTACATGATCTACCTAATCATACAAGTATCCACCTAATACATATACAAATACATGATAGCACTGATCAAAGCATCCAACATGATGCATATACAAATACATGATCACACTGATCAAAGCATCCAACATGATGCATATACAAATACATGATCACACTAATCAAAGCATCCAACATGATGCATATACAAATACATACAAATGATCCAACTGATCATATCCAGCATCCAACATGATGCGTACATACATATACATATAAATTATCCAACTAATCATATCCAGCATCCAACATGATGCATATATAGAGCAATAACTGGAGCATCGTCCAGATACTCATCATCCAGCTCTTACATCCATGGCCATGTGAAGGATCCTCCTTCCACCATGCTTGGAATGGCTTCAACAAATGTCTCTATCACTTCTTCCTTGAACTGTCATCAATCTGAAGGACACCAAGCCTCTCTCTGAAGTACTCGAACTTCACTCTGGCTAGTGGCTTCGTCAGCACATCTGCAATCTGTTCATCTGTCGCAATATACAGGAGCTTCACTGCTCCTCTCTGCACCATATCCATGATATAGTGATATTTGATCTCTATGTGTTTCGACCTGTCATGGAACACTGGGTTCTCAGATAGCTTCACACAACTATGGTTGTCACAAAAGATACCAGTAGCCTCCAACGGGAGATCAAATAACTCAGACAGTAGCTTTCGGAGCCATACTGCCTCACAACTAGCCAAACATGCTGCAACATACTCTGCTTCAGCTGTACTCAGTGCTACGCAGGATTGCTTCTTGCTAAACCAAGAGATCACACTTGATCCCATACTGAAGCACTACCCAAATGTGCTCTTCCTATCTGCAGCACTGCCTACCCAATCTGAATCAACATAACCCTGCAGGTTAAACTTTTGATTCGCATCATACTTGAGCCCATAGTCAACTGTACCCTTCAGGTACCTCAGAATATGCTTTACAGTAATCAAGTGAACACCTCTGGGATCCATCAGGAACTGGCTCAATGTGTTCACCGCAAAGCAAATATCTGGTCTAGTGTTCGTCAGGTACATCAAGGACCCAATCATCTAACGATACATAGTGACATCAACCGGATCAGATGAAGCATCACACAGAAGCTTCAGGTTCGATGCCATAGGTGTGGCCATGGCCTTGCAGTCCATCATCCCGAACCTATTCAGGATCTCTACTGCATACTTCCATTGTACAAGGAAGATACCATCTGCACTCTGCCACACCTCCATGCCTAGAAAGTAGTGCATCATCCCCAAGTCCTTCATCTCGAACTCGGCTGCAAGCTTCCTCTTGGTATCGGCAATCAAACTATCATTACCTGTTACAAACAGATCATCCACATACAAAAGTAGTATCACTGGATTTCCTTCCTCAACCTTGTAATAAAGGTTGGAATCTGCTTTACTCTTGGTAAATCCCAAACTGGATAGGAAACCGTCCATCCTACCATACCAAGTCCTGGGAGCTTGCTTCAAGCCATACAAGGCTTTCTTCAGTCTACACACATATGACTCCCTGTCATGTGTCTCAAAACCAAGTGGTTGCTCCACATACACTTCCTCCTCGACTGCACCATTCAAGAAAGCTATCTTGACATCCATCTGGTGTATCTTCCATTTCATCACTGCAGCCAGGGCAAGTACTGATCTGATGGAAGTGTACCTAGATACAGGAGCAAAAGTCTCTTCATAGTCTATTCCCTTTTTCTAAGAGAAGCCACGAGCTATGAATCTTGCTTTGTATTTCTCTATGCTGCCATTTGCAGCACGCTTGATCTTGTAGATCCATTTGGAGTATAATGTATAATAGGTTACAAAACCCCCTTTTGGATTATAAATATTCTTTTGAATGTACCAATTGGTTGTGGATAATAAAATTTACAAGCAAAACCCTAATTGCACTGTCCTATTCTCAAAGAGGATGGGAATTCCTTTTCATTCCACATATAAGATAATATAAGATCATTTTATTAATTATGTCAGCCTATAGTGATTCAGACACCTCAAGTTTGCATCAACTTTGTTCCTCGAATCTAATCAAAGGGAGACACACATTATGTTTCCTAGCTCAATAGAACGGTCCAAGAAGAAAACTCAAGATTTGGAAAGAAATTAAAACAAACAGAGAAACAGACCGTGAGACCACAACATGATAACACGGGGATCAAGAGAAGGTTGTACACAGAAAGTTGTGCAGATTAAAAAACAAACAATACAATAGGAAGAAAAACTAAAATGTTTAAAGATTAAAATTAAAATGTTTTGAGATGGAGACAAGCTTACCAGATTTCAAAAAATAGGAATAGTAGTATATGTTTGTCTAATTATTCTGTAAATATGTCTTTGTATTTTCTATGTTGCAACGTCTAGTATAGCATCTAGTTTTTCTCCCAAAGTATAACCATGTTTTTTCTCCTATTATTGTTCCTTGTTTTGCGCCTAACTTTGCTCCCAAAATAATGTCAATTTTTTCTCCTAGAATGGATCCTAGTTCAGCATATGAGTTACTCAATTGATGGGATATAGGCTATTGGTTATTGGTGTTGAGGGTTATATTTGGGAGGGTTGTGTTAGACATTGATGTTGATGTCTATGATGATAATGATGATGACGATGACAACGATGTCAATGACAATGATGATGATGACGACGAAGATGTCAATGACAATGATGATGATGCATGTTATTGCACTGTGTAACTCTGAGTCGTCCTAATGGCACCTAAATGGCCCTTTCAGAAACTAAGAGACCTTGATTAATCCTAAATGACCCTAATGGCATATGAGTGTCCCTAATGACATCTGAGTGAACCTAACAGCATGACGATGATGATCATGATGATGCATCCTAGCAATGATAAATATGGCATTGATGGTTTGTATGATGTTGATGATGACAACGATGTCAATGTCAGTAATGATGAAATAGGTAATTATAGCACTATTTGATCTTGATTGATCTTAATGGAACCTAAACGAACCTAATAAAATTTGAATGACCCTAATACCACCTAAATGGACCTAATGGCATTTTATTGTCCCTAACAATATTTGGGTGACCCTAATGAAACATGAGTCACCCTAACAACATGAGGATGATGTTGATGATACATGATGACAATGATGATGATTTTATTACAAGATGATAATGATGACAATCATGAGCACTACATCGATAATGACAATGACGATGACTATGGTTCTAATGTAGATTTCTATGATGATGGATATGATTACAACAACGATGATGGTGATGACAATGAGGATGATGATGATGTCGATGTCAATGATGATGATGTTGTTGAAATGAGTGCTTTCATTGATGTCAAATGGTGTTCCATGATTAGATTTGTCAAAGCCAAGAAAGGAAATCCTTGAAAGTTTGAAGTGCATAATGATGTAAAAATGAAAAATCCCTATGATGATGAAAAATAAAGGTTTGCTTCAAATAAAATCAAATATAATATGTTTCATAAAGATGAAACATAATGATTAGTGGGCTCAATAAACATTAAACAAGAAAACCATGTATAAATAAAGATGAAATGCACAACATTTGTGAGGGTGTGGAAAGAAAAGATAGATAAAATGGAAAAAGACTAATTGGGGACAATAGGAAGCGAAGGTATAACAATAAACAGTTGGAGAGATCAACTACTCTTTGATTTGAGGCAAGAAGATGAGCTAAAGAATATTCTTGGATTTTATCTATTATTTCAATTATAGACAAAGAAATCTATTGTGTTCAAAGTGATTGAAGGGATGAAGCAAAAGATTAGTGGGCATAAGATATTCGTGGGCAAAATGTAAACAATGCGGCTAAAAATTATTGTCAGAAGCATTGTTCATGGGTTGAGAAGTGTAAGCAACAGAGAACCATTTCTAGTGGGATTAGAAGTATAAGCAGTGAGGCAGACATCCTTTGTATGCATCATTGTTTATGGGTTAAGAAGAAAAGAAGCATTGGAATAACCATTGCTTGTGATATAAAAGAATATTTAGGACAATCATTGCTCATGTGAAAGTGTCATAGAATACAATCATGGATTACCACAAATTGTGGCTAACCAAGAACATCATTAATTTTATGTAACCTATTGAGTATGTCAATATATTACTATATTTCTATATCGTGTGTCTACTTATGTAGAATTGTTTGATTGAATTAAATGATTAATCTGTGTTGATGAATGTATAAATGAAATTGATGAAGGGAGTAAGTGTAGGACACTTATTCACCCTCCCTCCCAAGCTTAGTGTCCCTAGCGTGTTCTACAATTGGTATCAAAGCAATCATTCATATCAGTCTATCCAACTTGAAGGATATCCTTAAGAACACATATAACAACATGAGAAGAATATGATGAAATGTGGAGTTTGTGAAGAAGCTAAAACAAGTTACATGCAAGTACAATGAAAAACTACTTTTGAAATGCTTTAAATGTGGAAAGATTGTTCATTTTGTAGGTAAGTGTCCTCTTTGGGAAACCATTATGAAAACATAAGAATTCTCAGATGATGATAGCACATCAGACAACATGCTTACTCAATCAAGAGATCCTCCAGATAAGAAATATGTTGGTTTTGAATCCAATAAAAAAGAAACTCAAATATGTGGTATAGCTTTGTATGCTAAAAAAGAAGAAGATAAATGGTATATGGTTGCACAAGTCACATGACAGGTGACAAAGGAAAGTTTATCAAATTTAAGAAAGAGAACAATGGAGGTGTATCATTTGGAAATGATGGAACTACAAATATTATTGTGAAAGGAATAGTGACTCTAAAAGGAAAGGCTAAAGCACAAAATGTATTGTATGTTGAAGGATTGAGACATGAGCTTCTGAGCATTGGACAAATGTGTGATGTTGGTTACAATGTCATTTTATGTCAAAGGCTATGAGATTTGAAGAAATAATTCAAAGGAAATAATTCGAAGAGGAGTTAAAAATCCTAGAAATGTATATATCCTGGATGATATTCAAGGAGAAAAGTGATATGTGGGACAGACAGATGAAAATGGGCTTTGGCACAGAAGGATAGGACATTTGAACTTTGACAATTTAGTGAATATCAGTCAAGCAAAAGTAGTGGAAGGTCTCCCCAAGATCTTCTAGCCTACATATCGAGTATGCAAGTCATGTCAACTTGGAAAGAAAACAAGAGTCAGCTTCAGGACTAAGGAACATTCATCTTCAAGACCCTTGTAGCTAGTACATACAAATCTATGTGGGCCAACAAGAACACAAACTCTTCAACGTGAGAGATATTTTATGTAGTGCCCCTAGTCTACTATAGACATTGAGGGCACGTGCTGAGTCACCCGACTGTTTGAAACATTAATAAAATAACCCTATGATTTTATTTTGAGTATATCTATGATTATGATTGATTGATATATGTGCATTTGGGTAGTTATTGTAAATGGACGATTTCATGTTGTTTAACGATTGACTTTGATATGAAAACTGTACATATGAATGATGCTTAATGACTAGCTGTGCAATTGATTACGTGATTAGACGAATGAGTAATGATTGAGTAAATTATAGATGCTTAGTGAAGCAACATATTTATAAACCAAATTGTGATTATTGAGGACAGTGCTACTAATTTACGTTTGTGAGAAATGTGTGTAGCGACATGTGAAACGGTTCACTGACGGACACACAAAGGAATATGAAGGGTCGTAGAGTACGGGTAAATCACACACAGGGGGGAGCGACGATGATGTCGACTTCCGACAAGAATACCACGCATGAGCAGATAAGTACTGATCCGCTTGCTCAAGAGGAATGCGTGAGAGCGTACGAGGTGGGCCACGACGGAGCTGGTCACGTACGAGTTGAGGGGCGCGCAGTGAGAACGGACTCACTCCTTAGCGCCATTAGTCCCTAGATACCATGTAGATGGAGGATGGATGGTAACGATTCCTAAAATCCCTACAAGAGTTCCGGCAAGTCAAAACGGAAAGATGGTGGCAGAAGGGCCCGACGATGTGGTACCCTGTCGAGAACGGAAAGAATGGACGCAAGGACCCAACGATGCGGTACCATGCCAAGGAATGGAAACCATGGATGACTGGACCCGACGGAGTGGTGCCATGTCAGGGAATTAAAATTAAGGAACTAGAATCCCAATGGTGCGGCACCGTGATCCTAGTGAGTTTGATTGTTAAATTTAACTGCATAAAAACTTATGAGAATAACTCTAGATTATTACTTCGCAAATGCATAAAAATAATTTAGGCATTTGCACATGAATAGTTATTTTTGTTGAGCATTTAAAATAATAGAAATCATATTTAGGAGCAAAATAGAATCCTAAGATTAGACACCTAGTCAACTAAAAGCTAGGAGTTAATTAAAATATCTGGGGGACAAACTAGAGCAAACTTAGGGGTGTTGGTGCACTTCCCAGAGAAACTGACACTTGGATGGGTGAGTGTTTTAATTAAATAATTAATTAAAAATATGTAATTATGCATGAAGCGACATGTGTCGCATGAGATTTTCCTTTATAAGGAAGGCTTGGGGAATGGGTAAAGGGCCCATAATTTGGATGATTGTCGTAATTTTCGAGTGCCTCAAAGACTTGCTGCTATCTAAGGGTTTGGCTTAGAAATCCTGGTGGGAAGGGAAGCCCAAGCTGAATTTCTGAAATACTTGTGTGAGCTCTACGACCCAAAGCTCGGGGGAGGCCATGCGACTGAAAGCATGAGCCTATGGTTGGGTGGCGAAGCTAACGGTTGCTTCGCCTATGGTTAAACGAGCTTTGCTGGAGGGATCCTACGGAAGACGCAGATGACAATGGACCAGCTGGATCGGGTTGACAGGTTAAGGTTTTGCTTATTTTTGTTAAGTTATTCATTCTTTTATTTTATTTTTTTTTAATAACTATAATGGCTAATTTGTTTGTATGAAGTTGTTAAAGTTTCAGGTTCAGTTCAAGGGGACCCTAAAGGAGGGGTCCTACATTTGGTATCAGAGCCGGTCGAGCCTTGAGGGCATCGAACTTAGAAATTTTCATGGGCTGCGGTGAATCGTCAGAGCTGGACTTAGATTGGACGCTACGTCGACCTAATCTCCACTACGTGGTCAACTTGCGAATCAGGTTTGAATAGTTAGCTTATTTCTTTTCTTTTTTGATTAATTGTGTAGAATGAAACTTACTGGATCTAGAGATGAATTTGATGGGTGATTTGCCCTCTAAGATTTACTTTTTATGAGGTCATTTTGTCATTATAGATCTGCTTTTCAGAAATGCGAGTTCCACCCTGTGAAGGGCGAAAACTTTGAAACCAAACCCTGAGATTCTCGGCCTGAAATGTCATATTATTTCTTATTTCTAGATTTTAATTGTCAATCGCCATTTAAACTTATTCTGAAAATTTGAGTTTAGATCTCTATTGGTACCTAGGATGTAGACCTATATTACATACCGAAATTATCAATCCGGTTCGTACCCATTTTTAAAGCCTTTGTTCATAGATAAATCGTAGATCTCTGGTTGACGATGGCTTGATGGCGAGCTGGAGGAGACGACTCGCAGTCAGTTGTTGAGGTTTGATCTGAAACATGGAACTCTGCGTTGGGCGTGGTTATGCACTGATAGTGTAATGCTAATCCTGGTAGAAGAAGATCTATAACTTTGCATTTCAAATTTGTGCGATGGAGATACGCCCCCATGAGAACTCTGGTAAGAGGCGCCTTCACAAAATGCAGGGTAAATATTACTGTGTTAGCTCATCTGCATAGGGTAGAGCTGGGACAACAATTATGCTCACACTCGACCGATTCATACACAGTCTATTAATTACAACCTGTAGAATGCGATTTACATATTTAATTGCATGGATATGGTAATGGTTGAAATCGTATTCCTTTTGATAGGTTAACTATCTGGCTGGAAACTTAAGTGCACGGATACGGTGATTGCTGGAATCATATTCCTTTTTAAATGTTAAATGTCTGGCTAGGATTATAATTATGTCGATATGGCATTTCTGGAAAATATAATTCCTGTAAAAATCCCAATTGGTATTGCCAGAAATCATTCTTTTCCGTTGTAGTTCATGGATATCCCTTGGGTAGGAAGATCATTTATATTTTCGTTCTAGCAAAATTGATCTCCGTAGTGGGTAGTCCTTATGTGCTAGAACAAGGTCGAACTGGAGTTCTCTTTTTCCAGCTACCCGTCATTCTTAGTAAACACATGTTGCCCCGTGATTGTTGGTACTTACGTACCTTTGCTGTCGACCCAGTATTGCCTTAAGCAGGAGGTTGGTTGAGATCCGCTTGCCACTTGTTGAAAACTCATGTGACTCCCTGTCTACTTACCTTAAGGCTGAGAGTAACCAGTTGCTGCCACAATCGCCCATGCTAATATTTTGGGTAGTGGTTGCACTATACTTCCAACACCTGTCGAGTGCCCATGCTGGCCAACCATCTTACCTGTGACAACAAACAGTATGTATTCGACCATCGTCCACATCAAGCAGTTTTGCATTTCATTATAGTTCATTAATAGTATGTGAGAAGGCGTATGCACTTGGGTTCACATATTATAAATTATTGTTAAAAGTTTGATAGAATCATTTCACTAATGGAGAAATCATATTACAATGTGCCTTAGAAGTATACTTTTTTTTAAAATTATTAGATAAAAGGGAGAGGTCGAACAAACCCAGAAATAAGATGATGTGTCAACTTTGGAAAATGCCACGTATGGGTAGGCGAGATTTTTGGAGTGCTGTAGATCATCATGTATTGCCTGCAGAAAGGTGAAACTGTAGAGCGCTAGTGAAATTAATTGTCAAAACAGTGACCGGGTTATGGATCCATTTGTCAAACATAACCGGTATTATCCACTATGGAATTTTACTTTTTAGATTTATATTGGGATAATATATGTTTAGATTTATTTAGAAAAAAAACAAAAACAAAAAAAACCAAAACAAAAAAAACCAAAACAAAAAAAACCAAAACAAGTCGCGTCTCCCTCTTATCTACTCATCGTTGTGTTGTCTTCATTTTATCCACTCAAGTTCGGCGTAGTTGTGGAGAAATCGTATCAATTAAGTTACTGAAGTTGATGCGAGGCCGTGTACTACTCCATGGCAGAAGTTACGAATTAATTATTGAAACATCCACGGACTGTTTCAAAATTTCAATTCAGTTTAAATCGTGCAAATTTATTGCCTCCATAATCCAGTTAACCACCAGTCTGAAAACGTTTTTTTTCCTATGGTGTCGATCAACTAAGTATACAGTCGAACAGATGACTCTGCAACAAAGGTTTCTTACGGTCTCTTGCCTTAAATTTCTGAAATGTATCCTAGTCTTCACCCTCTGTACATGCGTAATCCTGCAGATCAGTATAAGAAACGAAAGCATTATGAATTGAATTCCAAACTATGAAGAGTCTTGGCTTTTCACTTATTATTTCATTGCAAACCCAGTACAAATCTCCTTTAAGAATAATAATAATTTCATCTTCCCAAAAGATGAATATGAGACTCACAAGAGATTAGTCAACAACTTGATTTGCTAGTTATTTTTAAATAAACTAATGTTACCTGCAAATAGCCAATGCTTGATTACCACGACGGGATTCTGTAAATTCTCGGCATGCCTGATCAGTTATACTGAACATAATTTTGGCTCTATTAATGTAGGAGATGATGTGCCACCAAGTGTCAGCTTTCTGTACATAATTAACCCTTAGACAGTTGAATTAAAGTTCTTACTGACCGTTACCATGCCCACAACAGCTTTGTTGAAGTCGCCAAGCAGCGTTACAGTCTTTTCTATAATTAGCTTTATAGATAATAGAGTTAAGATGCTTTGGAGTTAAATGATTGCAAATGTAGACTATCGGTTATCAAAGGATCCATATAATTTTACATTTAGAAGTATGATCCATTTAAAAAAAAAATTCGTATATTGAAATGGTGGAAGTAACACGGATCCATTTAAATATATATTTGAAATTATGATTCAGTTTTTAAAATATTCATATAAATATATATTTAGAATTATGATTCAGTTTTTAAATATTAGTAAAGTATAAGTGTTTATATATATTTATATATATATATTAAAAGATTGGAATGTGGATATTTAATTCTTTGGAAAATACTCATGGTTTATGAAACATAGAATATATATAATATAAGTATAGGGAAAACTTGTCATATAAGTTTAGAAATTATGGTATAGAAGATTTAAAAATTATTATTTTCTCATAAACATATTATTTAAAAATATGACAGCTTCTTTGTGAGTTTAGGAATATTGGCATAAAGGTGGAAGGCAAGTACATAATATTATTTACACAGAAATTATAATCAAAGAATTTGACCAAGTATTGGATCCATAAGGACAAGTGTCAAAAGGATGAAGATCAATGGTTGAAAAGTATTATAATTAACAAGTTAAATTCGATGAAGTGTTGGTCGAAGGATATGCACACCGAGATGTGAGTAGGTAACTTAGGGTTGCAAATGATGAGTCATTAGGGAACATTCCTTTAAGAAAAAAAAAAAAAAAAAAAAAATAACTATATGTTATTATGGATAATTATGGTGATGAAATGTATCATAGGATACAAAACGCTAATGCTTTTATATTGTTTGGATAAGTTACTAAAATGTTGAGCATGAATGTATGTTATCTATTATGCTAGATAGAGGATAAAAGTGGAAAAAGGGTTATCATGCCAAGAGTATTGGTAGAAAAAAAAAGCATGGTTACATTTATAAGTACAAGATCGTAAATGCATATACTTGTCGAAAAATTCAACAGACTATTGAGAGGGTCAAACCGATGTCGAAACTAGAAAACAACATATCAACGTCACTAGCAAAAGGAGCTGAATCCAATGACACTAATTTTTTGCGGCCTGACCACGTTGTTTAAGAGAATGGAAAAGTACAAACTTGACATGACCATGGCATGGTGAATGGAGAATTATTAACGGGAGGGTCCACCAAAAGGACCAAATGAAGACAATTTTTTTTGAAAAGCAAGTATGGAGACAATCAACATGATGAACTAAAAACAATATGTGGCCAAACCTTGATAAAAATATAGCTATCCTTGAAGATGAACTCGATGAGATTAAGAAAACACAGATAGTGCGACTTGATGAATCTGTCGAAATGGTCCTATGACAACATAAATGAAAAGATGAGGTAAGAATGTGATAAGCCCGTTGACCAGAATATGATGTTATTGATAAAAGGGCCAGAAGGTAAATATTGACATATCGACTAAACCGCTAATTCCGGACGCTTGGAGTCTTGTCAAAATTATGAATCAATAATGGTAAAAACATTTAGTGCTTTGGATGTAGTCTTTTGGGAATTGAATTTTGGAATATTTGGTAACCTCTCTTGATTTGTTAACCTGTGATTATAACTTACCGTCATTAGTTTACTAAATATCCTATGCCATTACCTTCTCGTCCTAGAAGAAAGGATAGCCAATGGATTTAAATCCTTGTTTGGATTTCTTATGCACAAATATGATTGGATAACTGTGGTGTGGCTTTTGATGCAATGTAACTAGTAGATAGATTGAATACCATGGATCTTCGCGAAGGAATAAGAGATATAGGAAATCTAGTTGGGACTCACAATTATTGAATGTATTACCGGATTGATATTTTACGAAATTACGATGAATATCCTGAGGATGTTATGGAACCATGTTGGATGAGAAGGAAAACTAGTGATTGAACCACTAATGCTTATGGTCATGATTGCTTGAGAAAAATAGAAGGAAATGGCAAGAAGATGAGAATAGGAAATTAAAAGTTAAGCCTAGTGTCGGAAGTTCGAGAACAAAATTTAACTTCGGGACGAAGTTCTATACAAGAAGGGGTGTATGTAATGCCCCTAGAATGACTGTGGACCTTAAGGGCACCTGTCGAGTGACCCGGCTGACTGTGGACCTTAAGGGCACCTGTCGAGTGACCCGGCTGAAAATTTCGATATAATGGTCTCTTGAACCTTGTTATGTCTTAAATGATTGAGGAAAACCTGAGGATGGGAATGACGACAGTAATTGATAAATGAATTAAGGAATTAAATTATACGTGTGGAGTGGGATAATTGATTGATTCCATCTTGCTTAATGATCAACCCTGATTGATCAAATCAAAGTGCAGTAGGACAGTTACAGTCCTAGCTCTGCGACTTGGGAGGATGCAACTGAGATGCGTCATAACTTTCCATTTTTATTCTGAACTTCGGGACGAAGTTCTAAATAAGTAGGGGTGTATGTAGTGCCCCTAGTCTACTGTAGACATTGAGGGCACGTGCTGAGTCACCCGACTGTTTGAAACATTAATAAAATAACCCTATGATTTTATTTTGAGTATAATTATGATTATGATTGATTGATATATGTGCATTTGGGTAGTTATTGTGAATGGACGATTTCATGTTGTTTAACGATTGACTTTGATATGAAAACTGTACATATGAATGATGCTTAATGACTAGCTGTGCAATTGATTACGTGATTAGACGAATGAGTAATGATTGAGTAAATTATAGATGCTTAGTGAAGCAATAGATTTATAAACCAAATTGTGATTATTGAGGACAGTGCTACTAATTTACGTTTGTGAGAAATGTGTGTAGCGACATGTGAAACGGTTCACTGACGGACACACAAAGGAATATGAAGGGTCGTAGAGTATGGGTAAATCACACACAGGGGGGAGCGACGACGATGTCGACTTCCGACAAGAATACCACGCATGAGCAGATAAGCACTGATCCGCTTGCTCAAGAGGAATGCGTGAGAGCGTACGAGGTGGGCCACGACGGAGTTGGTCACGTACGAGTTGAGGGGTGCGCAGTGAGAACGGACTCACTCCTCAGTGCCATTAGTCCCTAGATACCATGTAGATGGAGGATGGATGATAACGATTCCTAAAATCCCTACAAGAGTTCCCGCAAGTCAAAACAGAAAGATGGTGGCAGAAGGGCTCGACGATGCGGTACCCTGTCGAGAACGGAAAGAATGGACGCAAGGACCCAACGATGCGGTACCATGCCAAGGAATGGAAACCATGGATGACTGGACCCGACGGAGTGGTGCCATGTCAGGGAATTAAAATTAAGGAACTAGAATCCCAATGGTGCGGCACCGTGATCCTAGTGAGTTTGATTGTTAAATTTAACTGCATAAAAACTTATGAGAATAACTCTAGATTATTACTTAGCAAATGCATAAAAATAATTTAGGCATTTGCACATGAATAGTTATTTTTGTTGAGCATTTAAAATAATAGAAATCATATTTAGGAGCAAAATAGAATCCTAAGATTAGACACCTAGTCAACTAAAAGCTAGGAGTTAATTAAAATATCTGGGGGACAAACTAGAGCAAACTTAGGGGTGTTGGTGCACTTCCCAGAGAAACTAGCACTTGGATGGGTGAGTGTTTTAATTAAATAATTAATTAAAAATATGTAATTATGCATGAAGCGACATGTGTCGCATGAGATTTTCCTTTATAAGGAAGGCTTGGGGAATGGGTAAAGGGCCCATAATTTGGATGATTGTCGTAATTTTCGAGTGCCTCAAAGACTTGCTGCTATCTAAGGGTTTGGCTTAGAAATCCTGGTGGGAAGGGAAGCCCAAGCTGAATTTCTGAAATACTTGTGTGAGCTCTACGACCCAAAGCTTGGGGGAGGCCATGCGACTGAAAGCATGAGCCTATGGTTGGGTGGCGAAGCTAACGGTTGCTTCGCCTATGGTTAAACGAGCTTTGCTGGAGGGATCCTACGGAAGACGCAGATGACAATGGACCAGCTGGATCGGGTTGACAGGTTAAGGTTTTGCTTATTTTTGTTAAGTTATTCATTCTTTTTTTTTTTTTTTTTTAATAACTTTAATGGCTAATTTGTTTGTATGAAGTTGTTAAAGTTTCAAGTTCAGTTCAAGGGGACCCTAAAGGAGGGGTCCTACATTTTATGCTTTTTATTTATGATTACACTAGAATAATGTGGGTTACATTTCTTAGATAGAAATCTGAAGCCTTTGACAAGTTTAAGATATTCAAGGCTTTAGCTGAGAATGAGAGTGATTTCAAAATTAAGTGCCTATGTTCAGACAATGGGGGAGAATTTACTTCAAATGAGTTCAACAAATTTTGTGAAGAATGTGGCATTAAGAGGCAATTCTTTGTTGCACTAACCCCTCAACAAAATGGGGTAGTAGAAAGAAAAAATAGATTAGTTCAAGAGACAGCTAGAACCATGTTGTTTGAAGCAAATCTACCCGAGAGATTCTGGAGCCTGGGAAGCAGTGTCAACAATAGTCTATATTATGAATAGAGTACAATTGAGAGTGAACAGTGATAAAAATCCATATGAGCTATGGAAAGGAAGTCCAGCCTTAGTCAAATATTTCAATATTTTTGGAAGCAAATGCTACATGAAGATCAATGAATATAAATCAAAGAATACAAGTGTTACACGATAAGATGTTAAAGAAGGTGATTGAGTGCATTGATGTGAGAGTAGATGAAGAGCTACCGGACAATCCATAAGTTCAAATAGAGTGTGAAACATAAAAATTAGATGAAGAAGATCAAGCAACATAGTACCATGAGGAAAATGATCCACTGAACACCAAAACCCCATCCAGAGTTGTACAAATAAATCATCCGAAAAGTCGGATTCTTGGAAGTCTCGAATCAGGTTTGCACAAAAGGAATACTACACACAATACAAAAGTGGCTCTTTTGTCAATCATCGAACCTAATACTTTTAGCGAAGCCAATACATACGAAAGTTGGGTAAATGCTATGAAGGAATAACTAAATCAAATCGAGAAGAGTGGGACCTCGGAGCTTGTACCGAAACCAAATAACAAGAATGTGATTGGAACCAAATGAGTATTCAAAAAAACTAAATGAGAATGGAGAAATTGTTAGAAATAAGGTTCGGTTAGTGTGCAATGGGTATGATCAAGTAGAAGGACAATAGTTTGAAGAAACCTTTGCTCCAATTGCAAGAATGGAAGCCATCGGTTTATTTATATCTTACTCATGCTTTAAGAATTTTAAGGTTTATCAAATGGATGTAAAATCTGCATTTTTGAATGCATATCTAAATGAAGAGGTCTACATAGAGCAACCAGAAGGATTTGACAGCTAGGGAAGGAAGAACGTGTATAGATTGAAGAAGGCACTCTATGGCCTTAAACAAGAACCCATAGCACAGTATGCTAGACTAGACAAGTACCTTTTACAACAAGTATTCAAGAGAAGCATGGCTAATAGCCATATCTATATCAGAGTCGAGAAAGACAGTTTGTTACTTACATTGGTTTATGTGGATGCATCATATTTGGTTCCAACAATGATGAATTAAGTCATAGACTTGCTCAAGAGATGTCAAAGGATTTCGATATGTCTATGATTGGAGAGTTATCTTTCTTCCTTGGAATTCAAATAACTCAATCACAGGAAGGAATCATTCATCACTCATTCTAAATATTTGAAAGAGATACTTAAGAAGTTTGGAATGGTTGAAAGTGCACCTGTTAGCACTCCAATGACAACATGTTGCAAACTCATCAAGGATGACGAGTCTTCCTCGGTAGATTCAACTCTCTACGAGTCTATAATTGGGAGCCTACTATATTTAACATCTTCCAGGCCTGATATCATGCAACTAGTTGGAATGGATTTGGGTCCTTTAGGGGGCTTGATCCATTTGAGGGATGGCGGAGGCACAAGAAATTCAAAGACTCGGAGTTTTTCCTCAGTCGTTAGAGGATCTTTGTTAATATTGGACATCCCCCTCCTAGATAAGGCTTCCATCCAAAGAGCCTTGGCGAAAGCAAGGACTTTGCACGGGCTAGTGTTTTTTCCTTCAAAAATATCTTTGTTTCTCATTGTCCAGATCTTCCAGCAAATGAATTTTGGGAGGTATTCCCAAGCTCTTGTGAAATCAGGTTTTTGAAAGAGGGAACCATGGTAGTAGTCTTTCCAGCAGGCAAAGAGATCGTTCCAGTTAGTAGGCAGAGTCAGAGTGAAATGCAGATCCTAGAAGGCACGAAACCAAAACTCTTGTGAAAACTTGCAATCGAGAAAAATGTGATCAATTGATTCTTCTGAATCTTTGCAAAGGATGCATCTCAAAGGTCCTTGGATTCCTCTTTTTCTTAGATTCTTTGCAGTTAAAATTTTGCGATGAGCAAGGATCCAAAAAAAGGCCTTGATTTTAGGAAGCCCATGAGCAAGGATCCAAAAAAAGGCCTTGATTTTAGGAAGCCCATCCTTACTCTAGACTTTGTTCCATTTTGGATCCTTGTTGTTGCTGTTCCTATGACCAAAAACCAAGCTGTAACCTTATTTTACAGAATAGGAGCCCGATTTTCCCCAATCTCTCCTGTCGCTTGGATGGAGGTGGACAGGGGCGGACCCATGCAACAATGAGAGGAGCGTATTGAAATCTATCATAAGATGTGTCGGTAACTCTGGATATTTCCATATGGCCCACCTTCCACTGTTTTTCCAAGAGGAAATATCAAATAAAGTAGTGATATTTAAATTTTCTAACCATTTCTTGAGATTAGAGAACGCCAACAGGAAGTGTGCAGGGGCGTTATGGCCTAACTTGTCTTGCCAAATCTCTATCCGCTTGCCACTTCCAGGAATCTAATAGAGGTTGTCTGCAATGAGGCACTTGTCGATTCATTAGCCAATAGAGATAATTAATTAGACATCGATATCGAATAGACCAAGGTATTTTCAAGTAATAATACTCAACATGAAACAATGCCTACATGGCATTACGAGAAGTAATAAAACAAAATGAACAAAAATTTACATATCAAACAACTACATCATGGCGTGATCTTGATCATGCAACAAATGAAATTAAGTGAATGACAGAACAATTATTCAATGTGCATGCTAACGAACAAACAAAAATATGTAACAAAGTCTTAGATTCAAATATCGTCAATCATTATGAGCAATATGACTTTCAGAATTATTTGCAGTACCTGAAAAGCTCAAAATGCATAGATGTATCTTTGATCAAGCCATATCAAATTGTAAAACCACCACAAATCTTATCTAATGCAGAGTACTATAATATTATGAGACAACTAAACAAAGAAAAAACAAGAATAGTGAAGGATGTATTATCAAAGAAAATATGTCAACCCAACAAACCAATAGGATTATTTTTTACAAGAGGTGCAGGAATTGGCAAAACATTCACTGCAAAAACAATATTTCAATCTTTGGTTCACTTTTATAATATTGAAATGGATTATGATACACTTCAATTAAAATGACTCATAACAACTTATACAAGAAAACCAACTTTTAATGTAGGTGGCATAACATTGCATTATGCGTTGTGTATGCCATTTAACAAGTCAAATTATTTATCCTTGAACAATGAAAAATTAGATACATTAACAAAGCTTTTTAACCCGCTCCATTTCTTACTAATCGACGAAGTATCCGTTATAGGAGCAATATTTTTATATTAGATAGATAAGCGACTAAGAAAAACAAAGGACACACCAACATCATATTTTGAGAATTTAGATTTAATACTTTCAGGTGACTTATATTAGGCACAATCTGTAAAAGACTTTGATATTTGGAGATCCAACATTAAATAAACAAAAAATGTCATATCCATTTTGGCAAGACGAAGTCACTTTTTATGAGTTACATATCACAATCTGACAATAAGACATACCTGGTTCATTACAATTCTAAACAAAATGAAAATTAACAAACAGTTAGACAAATATATCCAATACATCTTTTACACAAACAAACATGTCTAAAACATAATGAGCAAATGTTATCACAAGTAAATGGATAGCTAATATGCCTTGATGATATCGATGAGCAAGAGTACTCTCAAGAACTATTTATTCCTTACGAACAAACCATATCGTTTCCATCAAGAATATTGCTAAAGCCAAATATGTTAATTGAGCTCTATGCAAGAAACCACAACATAGAAGATGGCTTAGTCAATGGTGCTGATGGAATTTTTAGGACCTAATGGCTTAGATATCGTTTGGATAGAATTTGCAGAACTATCAATAGGAACACAATGGATGTGGAACAAAACTCGAATTACAATTAGAAAGAAATTTCCAATCCAACTTGCATGTGCTAGGACAATACATAGAACAAAAGGCCTAACTCTAGATAAACTTGCATTTGATCCAACTAGAATTACAACACATGGACTAGTATACACAACATTTTCAAGAGAAAAAAGCTTCGATCATTGTATCCACTTAATGAATTGACACACAAGAACTTCCACGTTAAAAATAAAGTAGTAGATGAAATGAATCATTTAATAACAAATGCATTCTGGAAACTAGGACATGTACCAAAAACAATTTCATTTAGAAACAATTTGTTGATTGCCACATTGAACACACGTAGCTTACATGAACATATTGAAGATGTTATACAAGATGGAAATATTATGAGTAGTATGGTTATTTGCTTTCAAGAAACTCATTTAATCAATCTACCCAGAAACAATCCACTATGTAAGTTCAATTTCAACATAGCAGATCCTTACTTGCATAGACAAAACAATACAAACAAAAAGAACAAAAAATTATTGTAACAACAAAGTTGAAGTCATCGTAAGAAATGTATATGTCCAACAACCAATTCACATACTAAATGTATAAATTGCACCATTGAATAACTTATATTAACAATAATTGGATCAATTACAATAGAAAAAACGTGATGATTACACAATGATTGCATTTTTGTAATAATTAGTGATTTCAATATTGACCTTCATAAAAACAATCAGAAAATAAAATTTCTTATTAATCACATGGAAACAAGTTGCAATTGCAAGAGATAACACACAAGATTTGTTTTAAAAAAAGGGATATAGATCACATTTGGACAAATTTGCCAATCAAACAATGCAACATCAATGTATCAAATGCATATTGGATGGATCATGATATAGTTCGTGATATACTCCAGTTTCAATAAAGACTATTACCATTTTTCAAGCACAAATGCAAAGGTAAGCATGCCATTCTTCTAGTATAGTGTTGCTTCTCCTCGTAGAGTACATACTAGACTTTATTTATGTTTTTTATAATTAATAATGAATTTATTTTAAGTATATTAATAATGCATCTATTATTAATAATGCATTTCCCTTTAAGTATACCAATAATGCATTTCTCCTTCAGTACACTAATTTTCATTTAGAGTGGTTAGTATTAATATTTATACCCTATTGATCCTTTGTGGTATTTTTTATTATTTTTCAAAGAAACATGGAAACAAAAATTGAAAGTGAACAATTTCAATTTATATATGAAAATTAATCTACGAGGTAAACATTCATGAAATTAAATCCATTAAGATATAAACAAAAAAACGATGCACATGACAGAATTATGCCCTTCCATTGTCATTTTGTTTATCCTTGCGAATTATATTATTTTTTTAATTTTATATTATTGTTAATATATGCACAATTTCCTTACTTTTCCCTCACTTTGTCTTATATAGTACAACAAAATCTCATAGTGAAAGAGAAAAAGTTCTCAATGTTCATAATACATGTGAAACAGAATCTGAAGCAAGTTGCAATAGGTAAAAAGGGGTTAAAAATGAACCTAATCAAATTTTGTTTTGTAACTATCATGTGCTTAGTTACAATTATTGTGTTTTGTAACTATCATGTACTTAGTTGCAATTATCGATGATGCACATACACAAGAAAACACCATGTACTCAAGTTACAATCCAAGATCTATACACTTAGAAATCTGGGGAATATTTCCATGGAGATGTAATTGTGACGTACAAATCCACCCTTGACAAATTAGAAAAGAAAAATTACCTTTTGTGAGTAGACCTCATTGATGAAAAAGATTACATGACAGTTACATTGAATGTCGTCAATATTTTCATTAATGAACATGAAAATAGGCTATTTTCGAGGAAAGGGTGTTTCCATTACAAACTTCAAAATTGTTGCTAAGACGAACTATGATTATGGAGATTGTGAATTTTATACTTGTGCTACATGAGAAAAGTACAATTGTGAACATAGACTTTTTGCACGGAATATTGCTTCATACCTGATACAACTATTAGAGAACTATGAACATCTATAGAACAATATGTAGTGGGAACAATTACTACTATTGTAATTGTTGCATATAAAATGGGTATTCAATGTACCTTAGAAATCAAGGATGGCAATGTAGAGAATGACAAGGCCATAGTAAGTACATATCTCTACATTATTCTAAATCATGAACAATTTAACTATCTTTCTTCTTCCTTTGTCTTTCACGAAAAAAAATCATTATCGAGTATGCTTTACTAAATTCTAATTCGTCGCTTGCTGAATTGCAGTCGCATTTGTTTGGAACAATGTTTATGGCTCATTTTTCCTTGATTAAAAACCAAATTGCCAAAAAATAATTTCCCCTTTAGTTTTCAAAAATATAGTGAAATGATTAGATCCTCACACAAGAACACAAATAAAAACATTACACACTTGACAAACAACACTTATTACTCCAGTAAGAACAAAAAGAGTATTGGTCAAATTGCAACGATTTCTTAGCATATAGACACAATGACAAAAATATAATTACCGTTGACAAATAATATCACTAACATCCCCCCCTTGTTTCTAAAACATGTTAATGGGATCTTAAAGGTCGTAAATGTGTTCTCATGTTAATGCAATTTTTCTATAGAATTGTGTGGCTCATATCAAGCAACCATGTTGCATTGTACAAGATGCACACTTCAAACACCTTTTACATATTTTGATTGAGTATATTGCATATAAAATCTATGGAAAATACCATCATGCTATGTATTGTTAGAAATGGTGTCTTAAACAAGATATTATTACAAGATATTGTTAGAAAGAAGTCTTCACATTGAATCAAGAAAATGTTATCATGAATGTGGAATGAACAAATAAACAAGGCATTTTCCTACTCTTCCATATACTTTTAAATTTGACTTTTTACAAGTTCTATAATTCACTAATTCAATTTCAAATTTGCAACAAAAAATGGTGTTAGAAAGAAGTCTTCACATTGAATCAAGAAAATGTTATCATCAATGTGGAATGAACAAAGAAACAAGGCATTTTCCTACTCTTCCATATACTTTTAAATCTGACTTTTCACAAGTTTTCTAATTCACTAATTCAATTTCAAATTTGCATCAAAAAATGGTGTTGAAAATTGAATTTCTACAAGTTTTTTAATCCACATATTCAATCTCAAATTTGCAGATGCAACTAGCTGAGATGATCTAGGTTGGGAGGGAGACGCAAGTAGCTGGGAGGAGGATTGACTCCGATCTTAGCAATTCCTAATCTGGTGTTTTTTTTTTTTTTTTTGCAAAATATGACTTTAACTATATTTTAATGGCAATTTTGATGATAGAAACGTATTCAACACCGTCAAAAACCCACGGGGAACCCAAAATTTTAGGGTTTGAGAGTTGTAACCAAGATTTTTTCAAAATAGTGCCCCAAAAAACAAATTTTCCCGATTTACAACTCTTTTTATCAAACCGTCAAACCATGTCAAATTTTTTACTCATATTCGCAATATCATAGATCAAAGTTTAAGATATTTTTGGTATAAGTTCTATATTTTAAATTGTAACCATATACTTCAAATTGAAACTTAACAAGTTCAATTTACTTATGAAGTTTAATTATACTTTTCTACTGTCACTTTGTTATTTTTTTCAATTATATTATTGTTTTTAGTTTATATTATTGTTTATATATGTACAATTTCCAAACTTTTCCCTCATTTTATCTTATATAGTATAAGACAATCTCATAATGAAAGTAACTATCGTTGTGCTTTGTAATTATCATGTAGATGTAACAATCATCTATTGCTTAGAAATTTGGAGAATTTATCAAACAAGATTGTGGATTTCTACAAGAAAAATCTTGCTTTATGCCTAATATCTCAATTTCTCTGGTATTTTTCAAGGGCCAAAAGCCCACGAAGTTTCAAATTAACCGTTTTGAACAGAGCCTTGAGAGATGCTGTGCTATATTTATTTGATCCACAATAATCTCTGGATTCGCCAAAGATATTATGGCTGCATCGATTGACTGTTTAAGAATGCATGCAAGATTATTACTCCCACTCTGGGGTTCTAAATAAAAATCGTCATTAAAAATTATACCAGGAGTAAATAAAGAATACTTAATCTACATTAAAAATAAGTAATTATACAATAAAGAATGTCCAATGACTCTGGTAGCCATCCACTCTGTCAAACCAGGCCAACAGTGGAATCAAATAAAAGAACAGGGAGGAACAATGATCTCATTTTGTCTAATCAAATGAGAGAACACATGATGCAATTTAAAGGAGGAAGGCGGCTTCTCCAAGCGGCGGACACTAAAATCTGATTGGTCATTTAAATTGTAGGGATAGAGGATATGATGTAACAATTGACATGATAGGATAGAGGACCAATGTCAAGTATTTGTAATTTAGTTTTATTTTTAATTTTTTATTATTTTTTATATTTGACAATTAAGATTCAAAGCAGATTAAAATAGTCTTATTAGACTTTTGGTCCAATTTAAAATTTTCAAATTTTTTTTTTATTTTTTTTAATATTTAGTTTAATATAAGATTTGTCATAAACATATACGGGACAGGGACGATTACTTGGTATGGGAAGGCACCCCAACTGGTTTGTACACACCTAAGGAGGGATACATCAGCCTGAGTCATTTCCAGAATCCTCGTGAACTGGTAGGGTGGTGGAAAAAGATCTGGAAGATACACTGTCCACTGAAACACCGCCTTTTTATGTGGAACGTACTTGAAAACACTGTTCCTACTTGGGATTTTTTACAGAGGAAGAATCGGGTTGGGCCGGGCTGGTGCATCTTATGCAAAGCCAACGAAGAAACCAGTTGTCATTTATTCCTTCAGCGTCCCTTTACAGTGCAAGTCTGGGCGGAAGTTTCCAGAATTGTTCATGTTTTACTGGACTGGGCAGGGCTTACTGTTCTGGAGGCCTGGACTCGGTGGGTTTCGGAACCTATTGGTAAAACTTTCTTAAACCTTCCGTTATTGGTTGCGTGGGGCATTTGGATGGCCCGGAATATGATGATATTCAATGAGAAACTATGCACTCCGGTGGTAACTGCTGTTCAGATTTGTGGTTTCCGAGAGGCCTTCCCTCATCACATCATTGTGGCAAAACAGAGAGAGGTCCTTCCATTGGACATTGATGTGACGATGCCTTGGGGATTTTATGACGGTTCTGCTTTGGGTTTAAAATGCGGGGGTGGGGCTATACTACATCTCTCTTCAAACCATTCTTTCAACCTTTCTTGGGGACAAGGGGAGGGGGGAAATAATTTTGCTGAAATTATGAGCTTAAAACTTCTCCTCATATTTGCACAGGAAAAAGGATGTCATGGGATTAATGTATACGGTGACTCTATGAATGCTACAAATTGGACAAATGGCACACAACTTTGCAGGGATATTCGGCTTGATAATATACTTCAGGACATTCTGCAACTGAAATTTTCATTTTTACATTTTTCATGCAGACATGTATATAGGGAGAACAACAAGGAGGCAGACGAGGCTTCTAAGGTTGGCAGGGACTTGGCAGTGGGGTTGTGGAAAGTGAAGGAAGACAACAATGGAACTCTCTATGAGTACTATCATAGACCCTTTATGGATGACATGCTTGGTTTTGGAACGGTTCTGGCACATACTTAGGGATGGTTTTTTGGAATATGAACAGTCAAGGAAATAGATGGCAGGGAGTTTTTTTTGTTAAAACAAATATGCTACAGGTATATCAGTGGACATTTGCAAGAGACTCGGGGAGTCCTCTTGGTTTTTTTTCTTATTCTATGCTTAATAGTTTTTTTATAAACTTGGTATCATTCTACTGTAGGTAGTTATTATGAACCGATCGGTTGGTAGTAAAGGAACAATTATGTGACTTGTTTTTTTATGTTTCCTTAAGAGGACAATTGGATGTTTCTATTACATCGCTGTGAACTTTTTTTTGCTCCTTAAGTGGACAATTGTATGCTTACTATGCATATTCAGAATGTAATTTTCTTCACCCGTTGAAATAAAATTACGCTTTTTTCCATGGAAAAAAAAAAAAGATTTGTCATAAAACTTTATAAAACTATGGAAAATTTTATTTTGCATAGCACAAATAATTAATAGTCAATTTAAGTTGGCTAGCAACTAATTGCAATATATGCAGTTATAAACAACCATGTATGTGAACAACAAGATTTATATTAAATGGTAGAAAGAAAAAAAACATAATGGCAAATGCTTGGTAATAAAGTAGATCCATCTTTGATCTAGATCTATTAAGTATTGAGAAGGATCTAATTTTTTGAGGTGTAAAAAATTTACACATCAAGAAATTGAATCCCTCTTGGTCTTAATAGGTTTAAAATAAATCTATGTTGGTTTTAATTTTTTTTATTTTATGAGTCAACATGATTTTTTTTAATTACTTTTTTATTTTTATTTTAAATAAGTTATGAAACAACATGGATTTTTTTTAATTACTTTTAATTATTTTTAATAAGTTATGAGCCAATATGAATTTGGGAATGTTAAGCTATGTAACACGCGACAAATTTGACAACATCTCCCCCATACTGGGCTGAGAACACCTCACTAATCTCGGTGCAATAACGTAAAAATAGTATGAAACTATGATTTTGTTGTATGTATTGATCACCCATTTACTATTCTTTAAGAACCCATTTCTTGTTATCATCTACTTCTGAAACAACCTAGTAGTGGCCCCTACACGGTCTTCTTGGAATGCCACTTCCCATTTCCCAATATAGTTTGATAATTGTCGAACGTGCAAGAACACAGTGCAACAAAAAAGGAAGTGATGTTATGTTTCAACTTCACCATTCCCACATTGGAACTTTAGAAAAATACCATTCGAACGGAGAGGATTGGTGCAATTTTCTCGCTATAAGTTAATCGTATGAACCAGACCTAGGGTTTGGAGCTCAACCTGACCATTAGAGAAAGAATTCTTGGACTATCCAGGCCCACAATGCCTGACAAACTTCTCGATGGCCTCGCTAGGGGGGCGACAGCCAAATCCCCACCAGTTCGGTACTATTGATGGAGTGACAGTCCAAATGGATATGACAGTCAACCTTGAAGCAAAGGTTGACCCATCAAGGTATTCAACAAACATAACCAATGAGGAGAAAGGCTCTCCCAATGAAACGAAGACATATGGAGACAAGCAACCCCAGGCACAACACGGTGCAGGAACATGCATCCCAAAAGCGGCTACAATTCAAAGGTATAAGATCACCTCCATTTGTGTTTCTGAAAATATTCAATACATACATGATCATGCAATTATTTGCAAATTCATGGGTTTATGGCTCTCAGAAAAAGCACTGACTGGATGGATCAAACATAAATGGAACCCCAAAGGGAATTATGATTTAAATTTAGGGTCAAAAGGTTTCTTCATATTTATATTTAATCACCCTAAGGATTGCATAGTTTCCTTTGAGGGAGGACCTTACTTCTTCAACTCGATTAGTCTCTATATGAGGCCATGGATTGAAAAATTTAGCCCAGACAAAGAAGACTTCAAAGAATCCCCAATATGGATTAGACTCTACTCCCTACCTTAGGAATACTGGGACATGGAAATCCTTGAAGGCATAGGTAATACCCTCAGACGCTTTGTCAAGATATCAGAAGCCACTCAACGAGGACGTTACACCTCATATTCCAGAATCTATGTTTATATGAACATCTTTCAGCCTCTCTCGGAGGCCATCTATCTTGACTATAGGGACACAGAATGGCTCCAAACCCTAGATTATGAACACATACCTTTCCACTATAGGAAATGTCATGAACATGGACATCTCTTCAAAGATTGCCCTCTCAAAAAATCTGCACTACAACAAGATCCAATGAAAGAAAAATATGTGGATGGCTTCTCCAGAGTTACTAGCATAAGGAGGAATAATAAGAAACCCCCGAATCCTCCTACAACCTCAATCGTCCCCAATACTAATCAATTTGATTGTTTGGCCAATCATCAAGTGGAGGGAGAGACTTATAAATCAACATATAAGGGAATTCCTCAAGAACAAATGGACATCAGCAAGGAGGGATGCTCACCAGAAATGGAAATGCAAAAACCTCTAGAAGACATGGATGATTCTGAACTGGGGGACCTCAATCTTCAATAATTTGAGGAGGCTTGCAAACAAAAAATCCCCATTTATGAACCCCAACTATAACTCTTTAAGAAGGAAATCATAAAGGAAAGAACAAATTCATCCAAAAATCCTAAGACTTCGGTAAAAGAAGCATGTCTAGGAGTCAAGGCTAGCAGCAAAAACGATCTCAAGAGACAACACCAGGATGACAAAAAGAAGGGTTGCAGAACCAATTGACAATTCTTGGATGAAGTGGGCAATTTGATGTTGGACTCAGGACAATACAATCAAATTATAGGATTCTTCTCTACTCTCCCCTCCCATTCTAAATGAAGAATCTTTCATGGAATATAAGAGGGCTAAACAACCCCTCAAAACAATGACTTCTAAAAAATAAAATTGTCATGGAGAAACCTAATATTTTATTGTTGCAGGAAACCAAGTGTTCATCCCAATCAATGGAAACTATAGCCAAAAGGATCTGGAAAATTTCCAAAGGGACTGCAGTGGATTCTATGGGGGCCTCGAGAGGTTTGGCTCTTCTCCGGAATCCATAAGAAATAATGATGGACAACTTTATAGATAATCCTAGAACCCTATCATCAAGTTTTCATATCATTGGTACAAAAAAAAGGATTGGTAACCAACATCTATGGTCCTCAATTCATAGATCAGAAACTCCAACTCTTTAATCGGTTGCAATGGCTCTACAATCTTCACAATCAAGGAAAGTGGATCATTGGAGGACACTTTAACATGATCATGGGTCTTCTAAAAAAGAAAGGAGGGATCGGGCAGATTGAAAAATATAGCCTATCCTTTACACAATTCATAGAACAAAACCACGTGATTGGCCTTGAAACGGCTAATGGACTCTTTACTTGGAACAATAGAAGAGGAGGGCAACATCAGATAGATTCAAGGTTGGATTGTTTTCTAATCTCGGAAAACCTATTCACTAGAGGAGAAGATTGGTCAACTACTATTCTAACAACCAATGGTTCATATCACCAGCTGATTTGCCTCCATTGGATTCAGTAAAGAACAGGGTAGAACAAGCCTTTCCGATTTGAAAATTTCTGGCTTGATCACCTAGATTTAAAAACTAGCATTAAAAGATGGTGGCAAGAAGTTGAAGTTCCTTCAGGATCCCTCATGTATAGATTCCAACAGAAACTTAAGAACCTAAAGTAAATATTAAAAGTGTGGAATATAATAGTCTTTGGCAACATCTTTGAGGACAAAAAAAGAATCGAGGACCGAATGGTGGCTCTCCAGCAATCTATGATCCTTTCAGGCCGCTTAGAATCTCTCTCCCAACAGGGAGAACTACTCAACAACCAATTGGAATAAAGGCTCGGTAAAGAGGAAATCCTTTGGCGACAAAAGTCAAGGGTGTACTGGCTCAAGGAAGGAGAAAAAGACACCAATTTTTTCCACAAGTCAATGATACAACATCGCCAACACAACAAAATTGTGATCCTCAACAATAGAAATGGCAAATAACTGCAAGCTCATGAAGATACTTTCGAGGAGATAAATTCCTCCTTCAAAAATATGGTCACAAAACCTCTAGGAGACCGCTCATAGGCCATCAACACCATAGCTCAAAGCATCCACTTTCTCGTAATTGAAGAGCACAATGATGGATTGATGAGACCCATCACCATGGAGGAAGTGGAAAGAGCCACAAAATCAATGCAAGCATGAAAATCCTTTGGCCCAGATGGCTTCACTACAAACTTATTTCATGCCTCTTGGGACATCATCAAAGAAGAGGTTTGGGCCATAGTAGAAAACTCTCATCAAACCACTTGCATTCTATCTGCTTTCCACCTTTTTCACTCTCATTCTAAAAGGCGATAACCCCACCTCCCCGGACAAGTTTAGACCCATCGCACTCTATAATGTCATCAACAAAATCATCACCAAAGTCATAGTGAATCAACTCAAATCCCTCCTCTCCCTTCTGATGTTCCCAGAGCAACCAGGCTATGTGGAGGGTAGGAAAATTCTCGATGGAATCATCTTAGCTCGTGAAGTTTTCCACTTTCTTAAAACAACCAAAAAATCATGGATGCTCATGAAACTGGATATGTCCAAAGCTTTTGATTGACTCAATTGGAATTACATTGCCAAAATTCTCCAGTCTTTTGGGGTTTTCCCAAACTGGATTGATTGAATCCTCTCCCTCATCTCCTTGGTCTTCTTCTCTATCCTGGTAAATGGATCCCCCGGTACTCCCTTTCACCCTTCAAGGGATATCCATCAAGGATACCCTCTTTCACCCTTCATTTTTATCTTAATGACGGAGGGGTTGGGGATAACTATTCAAGCAGAAATCCAAGATCACCACCTCAAAGATATAAATATCCACAGGAACTCCCCCACTTGTTCTCACCAACAATTTGTGGATGATACCCTGCTCATGGGTAATCCCTCTTACAAAGAAGCTTAAATATTCAAAGATATGAGTATGAAGGGGGTATGGAGGAAGGAAGAAATATTTCAGCCCAAGAAGAGGGATATTCCATAGCAGAAGAAGAGAAAAAAGAATAATATCATCCATTAGTTGACAAAGGGAGACTAGCAGTGCTTTCAGGAGTGCCTTGTTTCCACACTATTCGATGCCAAGGAACTGTACAAGGACAAAGGGTTTCGAGATTGTTATATGGAGGAGCCACACATAATTTCATTGATGCATACATAGTGGAGAGGAGAAAGCTACCTGCTGAACCATTCGATGTCTTCACAATCGTCATTCGAGGTCACCATACTATGGACTAGTGCAAAACATGGATTCCAAAGCTACAACTCACCATAGGTAATTACACATTTTTAGATAGCTTTTATGTGGTTGATGTTGCTGATACTAATGTGGTCTTGTGAGTGAAATGATTTTACTCTATAGGGAAGCATACAGTGACCTATCAAATCCCTGAAATGAGATTCAAATATTCGGAAGGAAAACAAAGGGTATTGAGAAGAATGCACACCTATTTGAATCAAGTAGTGTCATCCCACAACATGCAACACAAGAATGAAAAGGTTTTGGGAGATATTCCTCATGTAAGGCCACCTGATAGAGGAGGAACAATTTTGCAGCATCCTAAATTGAGATTGCTTGAGGGCAAGAAATATTGGGTGGGGAGGACTGTAATGTCCCCATTCAAATAAATCTCAAGAAGGGAAAATTCTACCAATCTACTAGTTTCCTAGGTTGGGGTGGAAACATTAGATTTGGAATAAGGGAACTAATAATCCCCAAATGGAATTTATCTTGACATACATATATTAAATGGGGATAAATATATATTTATGATGAGAAAATAAGATGGCACTTGGTCATGGAGACACATTGGTGGTGTGGGACCCACACAAAGCTAGATTCCACATGCCACATGGCATTCCACTATTATTGGGGGAGTTGGAATGGCATAATACTTGGCATGAATCAATGAGGTCAAAATGTAGAGGAAGAGTAACTCCCAAGGAAGAGGAAGAGGCATTTTGGAGCTAGTGGGACACTTGGGCTAGGTTCCCTAGCTTCTATATTGACACCAATGATGAAGATGCCTATGAAACTTATGAAAACATCAGACCTGGTGGATGACATATGACATAAATGACATGTCAGGGCTAAAAATAGCCTCCAAGAAGGTGCACAAGGGAGTTAGGGCAGCCAAAGAGACACCTATTAGAATTGAGTGAAGGAGGAGGCTAGAATTAGAGGGACAAGTGACATACTTTGGAATCTCTTCCCAATTCGAGTTGGCATGAAGCTCATGGATGGAATTTGAATTAAGGAATCCTTAGGGAGTTTATAAAATTTAGGAACAAATAAAGAGAGCATCTTTTGATCAATTTACATTTTGCATTTGGAGAGGAGAGCTAGTAGAGTGTTATTCTACTTGCCTTGGCACCAATTTCGAGGGTGAAAGATTCCCATCCTAATTGGAAATTGGAGAGGACATTCACAAATTTAATTTGGAGCTACAATGGACTAATTTGTTGCAGTTTGAATCTATAGGGCAGCTCATGATGACATCTCCTTCAACTTGCTTCTACAACTATTTTTCTATTTCTTGTCATATTCTTGCTCCTTGAGGAGAGGCACACTTGGTGAGGTGATGACATATTTGGGATAGTTATTGAGGCCTTATATATTTGTAATATGATATATATACTCTGTATTTATTGCTCAAAATACTTTCATATTGAAACTCCAAGAGATTTCATGTATAAATGCTAAACTATGAATAAATGGTGTCATTTCCCCAATACCTTGTTATTTGCACTTGAAGTGGTATCAAATTCGAATGGTTCAGTCAAAATATGATATATTATTGTTGTATGGAGCACCATTAATATGATGAAGAAGTTTCATATTGACTAGAGAATCATTGGGAGCAATATTCTAAGTTTCATAGCCATTTGTGAAGATTTACTATCATTTCCCGCTATGTTAAAGCTAGTATACAAACACATGATTTATGGAAGTTGTAGAAGCCTATAGAAACTAATTGATGCTGTATTGGGAAGACCATTGAAGTAATTTATCAGTACCATGTCTCTATTCTGAAATTTGGGTAGGTGTTACAGTGTTTGGGAAGCCATCTTTGTCCCCTACCCTTGGGGGTTTTGAACCTCGATTTTGACTAGTAAAGTTCCCTATTTTTCCCTGATTATAAATGAATGTTACATAAGTTATTTAAGAGTGTAAAAGAATCCATAAGCCTCAGGGAATACCTTCCAAACTCATTCAGACCCAATTCGGAACCATTTGCATCCATTTGGAAGCAGTTGAGTCAACACTAGTCTAAGGGTCGAATTGGCCCAAAAGTGCAATTTTTCCAATTTTACCAAATTTATTAAAAATGGACACTACAAGTGGTATCAGAGCATGGTCCTTGCACCTGATGTGGATGACCATTTATGAATACAATAATCCAAATAAATTAGGCCCCACCCTTAGAACCTGAAACTGAAAGTGTTTTTGTTGAAGAGGAAGAAGTAGGAAAATAAGTGCATTTTGTTGAAACTATGGCTAGGGATGATAAGGGAACCTCAGAGGATAAGGAGGAATTTACTAAGTTCATGAAACCATTCTTTGAAGACATGAAAAAACATATCATGAAAGGGTTTGAATTGTTGGCTAGTCAACTTGGAAGCAAAGGAGCAATCGGAGGCAACAATAGTTCTTTTTTCGAGGAAAAGAAGGCAATGGGTGAAATCATTTTCTCAAGGACAAGACCTCATAATAGACCTAATGAATTTCATATTTCAGTAAGGCCTACTACACCTAAATTTATTGAGGTCAAAGAAGAAACTAACACCCAATTTGATATATTGGAAGTTGTAAAATAATGATAAAAGTTGAGTGAAGATTGAGTGAAGGAGGAGGCTAGAATTAGAGGGACAAGTGGCATACTTTGGAATCTCTTCCTAATTCGGGTTGGCATGAATCTCATGGATGGAATTATAGTTAAGGAAGCCTTAGGGAGTTTATAAAATTTAGGAACAAATAAAGAGAGCATCTTTTGATCATTTTACATTTTTCATTTGGAGAGGAGAGCTAGTAGAGTGTTATTCTACTTGCCTTTTACATCTTTTGATCATCTTACATTTTTCATTTGGAGAGGAGAGCTAGTAGAGTGTTATTTTACATTTTTCATTTGGAGAGGAGAGCTAATAGATTGTTATTTTTCATACTTGGCAGCTCTTCTAATTCATAGCACCAACCAACATATAACACGCGAAGCTTTGCCCACTGCACCAACCCCCTTATGCTTTTCTTTGGACATCTAGATGCACGAAAGTCCACCAAAGATACCAATGTTTCCATACTTGGCAACTCTTCTAACTTAGAGCACCCATCAACATACAACACCCGAAGCTTTGTACAATGCGCCAACCCCTATATCCTCTTTAGCTTTACACATCCAGGTACGCAGAAGTCCACCAAAGATACCATTATTTCCATACTTGGCAGCTCTTCTAACTCATAGCACCAACCAACATATAACACCACAAGCTTTTCCCACTGCACCAACCCCTTATGCTTTTCAACTTTGGACATCTATATACACGAAAGTCCACCAAAGATACCAATGTTTCCATACTTGGCAACTCTTCTAACTTAGAGCACCCATCAACATACAACACCCGAAGCTTTGTACAATGCGCCAACCCCTATATCCTCTTTAGCTTTACACATCCAGGTACGCAGAAGTCCACCAAAGATACCATTATTTCCATACTTGGCAGCTCTTCTAACTCATAGCACCAACCAACATATAACACCACAAGCTTTTCCCACTGCACCAACCCCTTATGCTTTTCAACTTTGGACATCTATATACACGAAAGTCCACCAAAGATACCAATGTTTCCATACTTGGCAACTCTTCTAACTCAGAGCACCCATCAACATACAACACCCGAAGCTCTGCCCAACCAATCCCCTTATGCTCTTTAACTTCACACATCCAGATGCACGAAAGTCCACCAAAGATACCAATGTTTCTATACTTGGCAGCTCTTCTTAACTCAGAGCACCCATCAAGATATAGCCACCGAAACTTTGCCCACTGCACCAACCCCGTATGCTCTTCAGCTTCACACATCCAGATGCGCGAAAGTCCACCAAAGATATGAATGCTTCGGTACTCGGCAGCTCTTCAAACTCGGAGCACTCAACAACATCTAGCAGCCGAATCTTTGCTCACTGCACCAACCCCCGTATGCTCTTGAGCTTCACACAACCAGTTGCGATTAATTTCTCCAAAGATACCAATGTTTCCATACTTGGCAGCTCTTCCAACTTAGAGCACCCACTAAAATTTAGGCACGGAAGCTTTCTACAACGCTCCAACCCCCGTATGCTCTCTAGCTTCACACAAGAGATTGCCGTCAACACCTCCAGCTGGAGAGGTACCTGCAAAATGTTCGCAGTTCAACCAAAGGAAATATATTTATATAGGAGATATTGTGGTACTGCAATATTAATATAGACCTGGAAATATACAAGATAACGCAACAAATTTGTAATCACCTCACTTTCCATTTGCCACAATGAGTTTAATTCGCTCCCCGATACTGGTAGAACTCTTAAATTCTTCACTGAAATCCAGGAAGGCAGCGAAGAGTACGGACAATTAATCCAACGAAGCCATAAGATATCTGGTAACTCCATCCTCTTTAAAATGCTTTTCATATCTGGTAACTCCACTCTCAAAATGCGTTCAAAAAGCACAGCTTGAAAATAATTGCTCTGTCGGATTCCTGAAGTTGGCGGTGTTGTGTTTTAGTTAGCCCTTATACAACTCCCGCAAGTCAGCGGTGTTTTGGTTAGCCCTTCTACATTTCCAAACATCAGTAGGAGTTCGTTTAGACATTAATATGATTCAGCGTATCTCGGATAAGATAGCCACGTGAACGGAGGCTGTAGTGATGGCGTGTTGTATTTGAGAAGGAAATTGTATCCCGGTTGCAACTCGTTCTGATCCAGAAAGGGCGCAATCCTTTATCGAGAAGGCGAAGGTGGAGTTTTGCTCCAGATCTCCTACTAACATCGAGTGTCAATGTCGTGATTGTGTTGTTTGATCCCATGCCTTGGTTTCCTTTGTGTAGCTTCCCTTTCCATTAGTGTTGTTCCTCTAATAAACAGTGGCATATTCTACTCAGCGTGAATTCCATTTCACTTGAATACTCCCTCTCCCCCTTGTGTGTGCGCGTAATAGTCCCACATTGGTTGTAGCATTGAGAATTGGGTGGTTCATGCCCTTCACCCACTAAACCATTTTCGAAAGGAGTAATCTCATGGCCACTTGGTGGGGGCTTGCTCCCAGTCTCTTTCTAATATGTGTTGTGATTGACCCTTACTAACATCTAGTGATGCCTTGGTTCTCTTTGTAAAGCATGCCTTTCCATTACTACAATCCCCCTAATTGACATCTTAATTTCGTCCACTTTAATACTCTCCTTTTCCATTACTACAATCCCCCTAATTGACATCTTAATTTCGTCCACTTTAATACTCTCCTTAAAGTAATACTCCCTCTAGAGTTTAGCATGTACCTATATACCAAATGCTTATTAATACCATTCTGTCCACTCTCTACCGATGTCTATTTGCACCACTATATTGTTAAACATTTAATAACTTTGGACGTGGTCCATAAGCCATTTTGACTCTTTTTTATGTGTTCCATGATAGTTGCACTTATTGTGTCTTTTTTTGTTTGTTAATTTTCTATATACATTGTTTTACGTTTTGTATATGACACTGAACTTATTTTTTGAACTCTTTTTTATGTTTTTCATGATAGTTGCACTTATTATGTCTATTTGATCAATATAATTCCACTAATGGGTTGTCAAATTTGAGTATTTGAAACTTTTTTCTTAGCATTTAAAATGGAAAAAATAAAAATACATAATTAATGATTATATATAATTAATATAATCAATCTTTATTTTTTTATGTGTTAGAAGCTCAAATGGTTCACCTTAAACCTAAACAATTTTTTATTCTTTGTGTTAGAAGCTCAAGTAGTCCACCTTAGACCTAAACAATTTTCTTTATTGATTACTACTATATAAAACACCTTTTTTCAATGCTAGGGGTGACTATTATAGGTCATAATATTATGCATTACATTATTGGTTTTGATGCCATATTTAACTAACAACAAACATAGAATACAAATAGATATCATGATGTCTAACCTATGAAGATTGAAAAATGTGTAATAATTTATTTGATTAAGTTCTTTTTAAGAATAAGTAATTTTTTTTATTAAGAAAGTAGAGGATGAGATTACTTAAACTCTTAAAATATGATTTGCACAATAAGTTGAGTTTAAAATATTCATAAAACTAAATATTTCTATATAATCTTGTTATCTCATGAAAATAAAGAGTGTTTAAAATATTCATAAAACTAAATATTTTTATATAATCTTGTTATCTCATCAAAATAAAGAGCAATGGGTGATAATGGTCTCTTTTGATGCATTAGGTGCAGTAGAAAAATGAAAAAACAAGTATCCCTCATCTTAGATGGATATTTTTAGACACCTATGCAATGAATCTTGCAAAAGATAAAACGTCTGAAACTGAATCACTTTTCAGAATATAAATTTTGTTTATTGAAAAATTTTATAACTCCATTTTGATTTTTTCTAACATTGAAAATTTATTTTTTGGTAAATGATAAGGTGTATCTTCATGTTGGTGTATTTTTCGAGTGCCTAAATGATCGAATTAATAGATAAATTGTAAAAAAGTAGATAACACATAGTACTAGTGCAGTGTTATTTTCCAAAAAAAGAATAATGTTATATTCCAAAAAAAAATAATATATTTTAATTTTTTTATGAAATGCTTGAGAAATAAAAAAAATTAGAGAAAAAGCCCAACAATGTGCTTGTTGTATTAAAAAGTTACATCAAAATATATATATCTATTTTTAATCTACAAAAATTGTTAATTTCAAAGTCTCCAAACAAAGACAAATTGAGAAAAGAGAGAACATGTAATATTAGCCATGGTTTAGCTAATTCTATATGAGAGGCGTGTTTACTCCAAAGTTAAATTCAAAGTAGAGACTTAGGATTAGAGGTAACACTTGGGATTGGAGGTGACACATAAATTTAAATATTTTTTCTTGCACAAATTTATTTCTTAAAAACCACGTGCATGATATACATCAAGAAAAAATTTACCTTTCAAGAAATTGTATTCTTCTCGATACTTAATAGATATAGTTTTTAATTTTTTTATTATGAGTTGACATGAATTTTTTTAATTGCTTTTTTTTTTATAAGTTATTAGTCAACATCGGAATGTTATGTTACATAACATGACTAATGTGACAAATGTGACAACCTCTCCCCCATACTAGGTTGTAAGCATCTTGCTACTCTAGATACAACCAACATAGATCCATCTTAAACCCGGATCTACCCAGCACCGAGAGGGATCCAATTTCTTGAGGTGTAATTTTTTGTATCTAACTTTTTATATGTTCATAAAAAATTATCTAACTTTTTTACACGTTAAAAAATATTTACACGTAAGTTCAAGTTTAAGATCTCCCTCATACTGGGTTACTTCTTTAACTTTTTTACTTCTTATATTTTTATTAATGGCCAACGTTACAATATTTTATTTTTATTATTTTGTTATTATTTTTTTACTAGACAAACACTCCACACATGTTACAAGATCTTCCTCATACTGGGTACTGGGTTGTAGAGCGCCTCTCGGCACAATAAAAATACTGGCTAAAATACTATTTGAATTTGTAAGCCTCGGATTTTCTAGTCATATTAAGATATAATAGTATTAATCACAAGACCTTACTATGGAAATATTTCTTTAGATTAAAAAAAAATAATTAATATTAAAATTATATTAATATTTCATTTTAAATATAATAACAAGAAACTTGTTATTCAAACTTACAATAAATTGGATAAAAGGAAAATTTTCTTTGAGACTCTTGTTATGATTGTTATTTTATATGGTTGTGATGATTGAGATTGCAACATTTTTAGATAATCTTGGAAAAAGATTGAGCAAATATAAAAAAGTTGAGCATGATTATGACAAGGAATATAATGTATGAGCACAAGTTAATTAAAATGGAGAACAAGATGATTCCTAAGATTACTCTAAATTGGAGTCTAAACCGTGTGCCACTTTGAGTTAGCACAAAGATGTAACCCAAATTTTGAAGATCAACAATATTTTTATGGAGGTGATTAACAATTGATGGAAAAATTGAATGGGCATTAAGATGAGATTCCTGTTTCCAGTTTGCTCCGGGCGCTCTGAATCCTGTTTCCAGTTTGCTCCAGGAATTCTTGCTTGCATTTTCAATTGCGGATGTGAGGGCGCAGCTTTCTTAATAATTCATGGCTTTCTCGATTCTCTTACGGATTTGAACAATTGATTAATAGATGATTCTATATTAGAACAACATTTAAATTTTAATTTCAAAATATCTGTTACACTAATAAAGTTTAAGTATACACCACCTTTCCAATCAACAAAACTATACTGACTTAGCCTTTCTTCAAGTTTTAAAACAAACTTTATACATAACTTTCAAATCAACAAAAGTATACTGACTTAGGCTTTTCTTCAGGTTTTAAAACATATAAATAAACTTTTATAGGATATACCGAGAACACAAGCTCTGATTGATTCTAGGTTGTCCTCTGATTCCTGTTTCCAGTTTGCTCCGGGAATTCTTGCTTGCATTTTCAATTGCTGATGTGAGGGCGCAGCTCTCTTAATAATTCATGGCTTTCTCGATTCTCTTACGGATTTGAACAATTGATGAGATTAAAATTTGAATTGCTCCATTTGTATGTGTACCATCCTTTAATGACTGGATAATTTATATTAACATCATATGACGTTCTACCATATTTAATCACCAAACCCTTCTGGATCATTTATCTTGTCATCACATGGCATTCTTCGATTAAACAGATTAAACAGCTTCGGGTCAATGCATGGAAACGGTTTTGATGGGAGATTTTCAATCGAGAGAGATTCAGGAATTCGATATGACCTAAAATCGCCGACTGACAATGCAAGGGGTTTGTTGTTCCCATCTTCTTGATACTGAAGATTGTCATGATCATTAATTAACATCTGTTGCGCTACTTCTACTCTTACCGTTGGATTAATCTGCAACGTCCTGCCCGTTCCTGGAAATGGTTTCACAATTGATTCTGAGATATATTCAGACTTCTGCTCACCGTCTGGATATGGCAAGAGAGGATCAGGTCGAGGAATATTGTAACACGGATAAAAGAATGGATGATGTAGCGCTTCTGCCACTCCCGGTCTTCTCTTCGGATCCCACGATAAGAAACAATTGATGAGGTCAATGGCCTGGGCACTTGCACTCGGCAGAAGAGAAGACAATTGTTTGGTAGAATCAACATTCTTAAACTCTTCTGGAAAGCTGAAATGCATATAGTGAGCAAGCCCTGTTCGGGTATCAGGAAAACCAATGACAGCGCAAATGTTATAAATCTGATCTACCATGTTAGAGCCTGGAAATAAAGGGTAGCCAGTGAAGAGTTCCGCCATGATGGCACCCATCGACCAGATATCAACGGCAAAGTCATAACAGGTGGATCCAAGAAAGAGTTCTGGTGCTAGATATGGGCGTGTCCCAATAAACGATTCTAATGGCTCACTCATGTTCTTCGCCAACCCGAAATCAGCAATTTTAATAGTATCTCCCTTAACTAACAAGTTTTCTGGCTTCAGGTCGCGGTGACAATATCCTGTCTTGTGCATGTGCATCAGCCCTGTCAAAATCTGGAAGCAAAAGTTGCGCACCTCTTGCTCTGATAATGGACGGCTCATGAGCTTTGCCAGATCGCAGTCCATTAAGTCTAATACCAAATACAATGTGGTGCCCTCCAATATGACATCATGCAGGCAAACTATGTTGGGATGAGGGCCCAATTTCACTAAGCATTTCACCTCTGCATTATTACAACAATTTTCATATTTAGAGAAACTTCCATTGATTCTCTTGATGGCACAAACTTCGCCTCTCATGTTGTCCACTGCCTTCCAAACGGTTCCATCACCTCCTTCTCCCAACTCCTCTACAAAAACATAACGACCATCGTCGATCATAAAATTACGATCCATAGCTCTTTCAAATTCGGAAGAGTCGTCTTCTCAGCCAAAGTATTCGATTGAAGTAACAGTAAATTTTTCTCAGTCTACTACGATTGGATCAGTTCAATTACAATTTGTCCAGGTTGTTTACTTGTATAATATATACAAAGGTTGAAAATAATGATTGGATCATGTTTTAGTCGGCTCCACCAAGGGTGCACTCCAAGGGTGAAGTAGTGGGTTTTTGTTTTTTACAATAAAAAATAAAATAACTACTTTCTTTTTATTTGGGACCGCATCCAATAATGCAAGGGTGAAGTAGTGGGTTTTTGTTTTTTATAATAAAAAATAAAATAATTACTTTCTTTTTATTTGGGACCGCATCCAATAATGCTGGGGTAGTTTTACCCATTTGGTGATCATTTCGAGAAGCCCTTGGTCGATCTACTTAGCATGTAATAGATTAACTATGTTTAAAGTTATTCAATTTTTTTACTATTACAATGTGTAATTATAATATATTATAATATATAGATATAATTGCGTCGAGAGGTAATCCAGTATGGGGAGATCTTGTTAGTCGAGTGTTTGTTGAGTTTGTCTCTGCCATAAACAAAAAAGAATAATACAAAGTAAAAAGTAAATATGAGACTTAAACTAGAGACTTTAGAGCTTAGGATTAGGTGGTAAATATTATGTTGGCCATAAACAAAAATATAATACAGAGTAAAAAAGTAAATATGAGACTTAAACTAGAGACTTTACTTTTTACTTTTACTATAAAGTAAAAAGTAAATATGAGACTTTAAAGTGTTTGTCCAGTAACAAAATAATACAAAGTAAACAAAAAATAATAATACAAAGTAAAAAACAATAAAAAAGAATAATACAAAGTAAAAAGTAAATATGGGACTTAAACTAGAGACTTTAGAGCTTAGGATTAGGTGGCTCAGGTATTGCACTTAAGGAGCTATTCAAGGAGAGGTTCGCCCCTCAGGAGATTTGATCCCTCTCGACAGACACTTGATAGAGCCTAGGATTTGGATCTTGATATATACAATAGAGCATATGTAGTTTGGCACCTTTATAGTTTGGCACCTTTATAGTTACATTATGTAATTATAATCTATTATAGCATTAATATATAATGATATATACAATAGAGCATATTAGCATAACTTCTAACCTTGGAGACTTTACAAAAGTGGAAGAGACATGGCATGGTAGTTGTGTTTTGTGTTAGGAATGAGTGCGAAACATAATTCATATCTAGACTTTTTGTGCTTATACCAAGTACGTTCACAAATAGATGGAAATCTTAAGAGAGATAAGAGGAGGATGGTATGGTGAGTCAATTGTCAAATGTTTTACTCAAACGAAGAATAAACCACAATGTTAAAGAGTTTAAAGAGCTTCATTTGATTTTTACAAGGGTTATATGGCTTGCTAGGAACACTTATATATTTGATTACATATTCATTCATGCCTTGTGCTTCTAAATGTAGGATAATTCCCTTGCTAGGTACATGGGCACTCCTAAAATCATGCCTTAAAGGCAATTCGTCCATGAGCCTTGTTACACCATAGATTGTCTACAACCTGCCCTTCAGAATGTATCCTTGAGTCAAGGGGTATTTTTCCGTAAAACCAACTATGGGATTTTTTTTTTTGGAAACATGTTTGTCTAACAGGGCTCAAGATCGTTAGTCTTATCGAAGAAGGCCCTCTTGGTTTGCATTTCAAGAAGTATTGGCCTACTGGCATTGCTGACTATCCCTTGATGGGTGGAAGTCCCAAATCATGTTAGGCATTTGTGCTCTACATTGGTGCTCTAGTGCTTCTTCAGATGGATCCATTAGGAGACATGGCTCAGGGCCAACTCCTAACCACACTTATGTTTATGCTATGTGAAAGGTGATTTTGCTTGTAAGGGTTCTCATAAATTCTTTACCACACCTCTTTTATGCCCACTTGGACCTCTCTTTTGATGCATCACCCCTCCTCTTGGTATCCACGTGTGAAATTCATGATGATGTCATCCTGTAGAAGAAGGCCTTACCTTATTAAAGAGGACATTGAGGGAAAATCTACAGTGTTGGGGTTAGTTGGGGCATGCCGTCCTCCTCTAGCTCAACACTGCACATGAGTGAAGCCATTTGCATCAGTTTATAATTATTTTTAGTCTTTTGTGGTTTAGTCCTCGGCTTGTTGGTCACAAACCTTAATTTTAAATAATTTGATGTTTTATTAAGGTAGGCTCTAAAATCTCAAAGAGACTAGGACATGTCATCTAAATAGAGGTTCATAGATCTCATTTGTACATAAGACAAGATTTCAAATTGTCTTCTTTGAAAATGATAATGGCTCATATATAGATTTTGGCATCAATGTTTCTCCCCAAGAAGATACTAATAAGTTTTGGATGATGAAATTCGATGGGGCCAAATCTCAGTCAGGTGTGGGTGCAAGTATTATATTAACTTCCCCTTGTCCTAATATTCATTGTCTCTCTCTCCACATAGAATTTGAAGGTACTAACAATATTGGCAAATACAAACCTCCCCAAACGACTAATAGTTTTGTGGTACTAGCAATTTGATTCCTAACAATGTTATGGAGTCGTAAATCGAGGAGAATGATGGTAAGATAGAGGGGAAAATGGTATATATCAAGGCTAATCCATGGGGTAAGAAGCAACAATTATCTCTTCCCAGCATAGTTCAAGAAGATGTTGTTATGACAAAGGAATATGATGAGGACATGGATTTGGATTTGGATGAGATTAAGGCGGATTGTACCAGCAAGATTAAGGGATACATCCCTTTCAAGAAGGTTAAAATTCTTCATGATACTATATAGAAAACCAAAGCCTCAATTCCTTTGGGAATTGCAGGAGGGAACCCAAATGAGGATAAGAGGAACTTTGGAGAGACCGAAGAGAAAAAGGGAAGAATAAACAACAGACAAAGAATTGCATAGGTGGGAGCTAAGCTAGTGGACTCGGGGTAGTATCCAACCATAAATGAAACAATGACCACGGATAAGAATTCTTGCTAATGTATATAGTGTCATGGAATATTCAAGGACTGAATAGTCCTCCGAACATTAGAATCCTAAAGAAAAAATTGTGAAAGAAAAACCGGTGGTTTTTTTTATTCAAGAAACTAAGTGCTTGGAGGAGAGCATGAAGGGAATTGGAACGAAGGCATGGAGAGAGAGAGTGAATTAATTGCGATTGATGCTGAAGAGATGGTAGGTGGCTTGGTAATCTTGTGGAATGCAAATAAGGTCCTCCTTTCTAATTTTCTAGCTACATGCAGAACTATCTCAGCGAAATTTTGGATTCCTAGATCTATTGTGGGTGGAGTGATAACCAATGTGTATGGCCCTCATTTCCCCACTATAAATTTGAGTTTTTAGAAGACTTGGAATGCCTCAAAATTTTGGTGGGACAGAAGCATTGGGTTATGGGAGGTGATTTTAATATGTTAAAATTCCCGTCAAAGAAAAAAGGGGGGCATAGAATACTGGAGACTAGTAACCAGGAGTTTGAAAAAATTGTCGAAAAGATTAGTCTAATAGATGTTAGTACTAGAAATAGTCTATTCAAATGGAACAATAATATAAGCAAATATAGGCACGCGACTTCAAGAATATATATATTTCTTGTGTTTGAATATATTCCTACAAGTGGAGGTGAGTTATTTGCTTTGGTACTCCAATCGACTAGGTCTGATCACTGACCAATTAGCTCAATGCAGAGTAGGTTCAAGATTCCAGTGAAGAGGCCCTCTCTTTTTGAGCAATTATGGTTGTCTTATCCAAAGTTTAAATATTTAGTGCATCAATGGTGGGAGAAAGTAGAGGTTCCTCGAGGGTCATGCATGTATATATTTGAGAAAAAATTTAACACTATTAAGAATAAAGTTAAGGTATGGAATAAGGATCTTTTTGGAAATATTTTCGAGGACAAAAAATAGTTGGAATAAATATTGGAGGAAATCCAACTAAAAGGGATGCAAGAAGGTTTTGATGAGGGGGTGAAGATATAGGAGGCTTATGCATGGCCCAAATCGATCAGATATATAAATACGAGGAAATTATTTGGAAACAAAAATCAAGAAATCAATGGTTAAAGGAAGGAGAACACAATACAAAGTTCTTCCAAAGTTCCACAATTCAAAATAGACAGAGGAACATAATCATTATGTTGAAAAGAGTAGATGGGAAATGACTGGAAATCTATCAAGATATATAGGTATAATTGATTCGGTACTTTAAGGAACTCATGGAGGAACCAATTTAGAATTGATTCAAGGATATTGAGCGAATCACCCAACATATTCCTTCGCTTGTGATGCAAACCCGGAATGAACTATTTCCGTGCCTAGTGGAAGTTAGAGAAATTGAGGATGCGGTGAGGCAATTGGAAGATGGAAAGGCCCCATGTCCATATGGATTTACTGATAACTTGTTTCATTACTTTTGGGATATGGTAAAGGACAAAGTGGTGGTGATTGTTGAAGAATAAAGAGAAACATGTGTAGTGCATTCAACCTTCAATGAAACCTTCCTTACTTTGATTCCCAAAAGAAATGGGGCATACACTTTGGGTAAGTTTCATCCAATCTCATTATGAAATGTGATTTATAAGATAATAACTAAAGTTATTGCCAATAGAATTAAGTGTCATTTTCCAAGTTTGATCTCCCTAAAGGAATAAACCTTCGTTGAGGGTTGTCAGATCCTTTATGATACAATTATAGTCCATGAAGTCATACATTCACTCAAAGTTCAAAATAAATTAGGTATGATGATAAAATTGGATCTTGCCAAACTTGGCTCAATGAGAGATCCTAATATAAAGATAAATCAACATGTAGCATAACAATAGTAAAACGACATGACCCAAAAGATCATAACCATCACTATCGAAATGCAAATATCACTTGCCAATGAAAATGTATCATCAAAGTGTAGTGTTGAATGCAATAATGACCAAAATATCACTAATCAACATTAACTATATAAAAAAAGGGAAACAAATGTGATCTAATCCCAATAAACTCAAGGTAACTTTCAAATATGCATAAGTAAACAAAACTTTACTCTCAAGATTTTGAATATTTATAGATCACAAAATTAGCTTTTGATTACTATGCATCCAATATATAAATTGAAACCAATATTAGTGATTATGAACATTAGAATTATTGAACTTATTACAAACTAGTCTACATTAACTTCTAATCTCTATTTTGTATGGTGTGAAGATGGAGGGAAGGGAACAAAAGGTCTGCAATGTGTAATTGCAGGCCTGTGTAAGGTGTAATAGAGGCTCATATGGGAAGCCAAGGAGAAGGGCAGCATAGATGAGGTCATGGGGAAGAAGGAGGGACAGATGGATGAAGGTAAAAGGATAGCAGACTGTGGAAAAGGGAAGCAAGTTTGAAGTTATGAGGGTGGCCAGCGAAGGAGTCCAAGAGGGTTCCAAAGGTATGGTCTAATAGGTGAAGGGAGGTCGATTTTGGAAAGGTTACACCCATGGCCGCCGAATTTGCATGCAAGAAAATGAACACTATACCATAATCCATGCATCCATGCAATAAATCCTTGTATTTACCTCTTATTTGACCTTCCAAAGATATTGAAGGTCAAATAAGGTCAAATATACACAATAGCTCCTTGTAAGTACCTCTTATTTGACATTTCCAACCTCGTTTCACACAATGTAATAGCTCCTTGTAACTATCTCTTAATCGAAAAGCCAAAAATTACAAACTTTAGCACTTTGAAGGTGAACATAAAAAAAAATCATTTCGAATTCTAAGGACAAAATTTGATGAAGATCCCAATTCCAATCCCCATTTTGATCCAAAAATGAGTATTAATAAAACAAATCTCTTGAGGCCTAAGAGGATGACATTTCAATTTGTTGAGGAAGGAAGATGGTTAAGGGAGGAAAAAATATTGAAATTTAAGAGTCAATTCAGATAAGCACAAGAAAAGGAGCTGAATATCAAGCAAGCACAACTTGCCAAGGAAAAGGATGAGCTTGCTATAAATCCTAATCTAATTGAAGTGTCAGAAAGAGTTCCTACAAAAGAAGAGAAACAAAGGATCCTATACATGATGTTGAGTGGTGGGATATGGTTCTTTTACCCTTTGGTAGCTACACATATGTCACAGAAGGTGATTTAAAAGTGAAAATGTAAAAACCTACTATATATGTAGATCACCCTTAGAAAATTGAGCCTCAAGTTGAACCCCTTCCACCTCCAAGGCAAGAAATTGGACATGTAGGTCAAGCTCAATAGACTAGGCATAAAAATTGAAGAACTCGGGTAGGTTAACTCACGCTCTCCTATCAAGAAATAAAATAGTTAAGGAAACCATCCTCCCATGCTCCCATCCTCCCCCATGAAGCTCCAATCACATTAGTGCCAATTAATTAACCTGGCCATGAGCAACTTGGGATAATTATCTCCTCGATATCATGCCTAGTAGAAGGCTAGTACTTCCTCATGTATGCATGAGTCTCTATTGGACACTTCGAGGTTATAAAAAAATATTAAGAGGTTTATATGCTCTTATTTCCAACAGGAGGGACATACTTTCAAAACTTGTCTCCTCTGTTTAAAAAAAAATGAAGATATCGCTTGGAAAGCTACTGAGTTGACCAAGAAGGAGTAGAATAAATTGCATACACAATGACGCCTTGCAAAGGAAAAATATAGACATGACGTGATAAGGCGGGGTTTGAATGTACTTGGTTTTGAAGAAAACCAAGATCCAACATGGATCGAAATGGAACCTTCCCAAATAATTGTGGCCAAAGGAGAGAGATGGGCCCTAAATATGAATCAATTTTCCATTTGTATTGATTTTTAAAGGAAAACAAGTAGATACAATAATAAAATCAACCATTCAAACTATGAAATATTGGACCCCATAAAATTTAGGGCTTCGTACTCACAGAATTGGGAGGCATTGCCTCTACTTGATGGTTGCACGCGCGAGAGGCTGATGATGCATAGACACAATCCAACTTTGATCACAACTCACAACTCACCTCAATCAATTGTTTCATAGAAGCCACAGACAACTCTGTTCACATCACACGGAAATCAAAGGGTGCACGCACTAGAGGAAGATGCACCACCACAATCCAACACATTTCACAGCTCACAGCTCGATGAAAACAATTGTTGAACAGGAGCCCCATAATCCTTTGCTCAGAGGTCACAAAACTCAAAGGGTGCACGCATGAGAGGCTAAGGCCGAATACAATGAAACAAGTCAATTCACGATAGGTAGAAACGTATGTTATTTTTTGTTTGTATTGTTTGTATTTTATATAAAATGTTGTTTGTTAATTTGTTTTTTATGTATTTAAAATATATCTTGCAAGCTCTCCAATTTTCCGAAGACAAGCAAGGTAATACTTGAAAGGATGGCCCTCAGGATAGTATCCGCCTATGAATTTTATCTTGTGTGAGGGTTTTAATTATTCCCCTACCCAAGTTAGACTTAGATTTAAGTGGGGTTGAGATGGCCTTTGGATGGGCTTGATCTCGAGGGTGTAATTTACCCATATTCCTCAAAGTAACTTGATGTTGAATGAGATTAGAGAAAATCCCCTCAAGAGTATGAGCTATAGGATTGTTGAAAAATAAATAAATGTTGTAGAACACAAGAGCAAAGGATTTGAATGATGGAGAGAGATTATTCATAAAATGTCTTACAAGTTTTGGATCTGATTTTCCTATTTATCCCACTTGAATAAGGTTAACCTTTAGATTTTAAACCTTGCAATATACTCCTCAATCACGTTGAAGTAATCTATTATGAGGTTGGAGAGTTTAGTTTCAAGTTGTTTTACCCAAGTAGTATTCACCATTGCAAAGAGAGTTTTGAATGTATACCAACTTTCCTTTGCATCTTTGTTATCCTTGGTATGATGAATGAAATGATGCTCGACATGAAGAATGATCTACCCAAGAGCCTCATTCTACTTCAAACACATTCCTTTCCATACTTATAAGTTAATTGAAAGGGGTGGTTAACTTTGCAATTTAATTGACAAAGGATGATATGGGTTAGAGAACAACCTTGTTTTCTTGCTTATCTTAAAAAACTACCTTGATTATATGGGTTAGAGAACCACATCATCATCATCATCATCTTCATTATCATAATCATCACCATCATTATCATCATCACATCATCATCATCATCATCTTCTTCTTCATCTTGATCATCATCATCATCATCATCATCATCATCATCATCATCACCATCAACATCACCATCATCATTACCATCGTCGCCATCCCCATCAGAATTGTCATCATCATAATCGTAAAAAGCAAAAACATCATCATCGTTGCCATCATCGTCATTATCATCATCGTTTTTGTCATCATCATAAGCATCATCATGAATGTTGTCATTGTCATTAATCGTCATCATCATCACCATAAACAACACCATTATCGTCATCGTCATCGTTATCGTAAGAATCATCATTAATGCCATCGTCGTCATCTTTGGTATGATGAATGACATGATGCTCGAAATGAAGAATGATCTACCCAAGAGCTTCATTCTACTTCAAACACATGACTTTCCATATTTATAAGTTAATTGAAAGGGGTGATTAACTTTGTAATTTCTTTGACAAAGGATGATATGGGTTAGAGAACAACCTTTTTTTCTTGCTTATCTTCCAAAATTACCTTGTTTATATGGGTTATAGAACCACATCGTCATCATCATCATCTTCATTATCATCATCATCACCATCATTATCTTCATCACGATCATCATCATCACCATCTTCTTCATCTTGATCATTATGGTCGTCTGATCATCATCATCATCATCATCATCACTGTCATCGCCATCCCCATCAGAATTGTCATCATCACTATTAATCATCACAATCATAAAAAACCAGAACATCATCATCGTCATCGTCATCGTCATCATCATAAGCAACATTATCAACATCGTGTTGGGTGGGGCCCAAGTGGGTGGAAAATATACAAGTATTGGAAATTGCGCATTGTGCGTTGCGACATGGGGTAGATGCAGTTTTGAGGAATTATGCATTGGCGTGCAGCGGAAAGGAGAAAGCAGGGTAGTGCAATATGTTGGTGCGCAGTCCATGCGCAACAGCCATTTTGGGTAAAGAATGAAAGGAAAGGTCGAAGCAGAGAAAGTGACCTGTTTTGGGGACGTGAAGATGGAGGATAGGGACTCTCAAAGAGAGTGGTGGCAAGCAGTTGAGAAGCTAGGCCATGACGTCGACAGTGACAGGCAAGCAGAAGCAGCAGAAAGAGATAGGCCATGATGCAGTGTAACCGTTTTGAGGATTGCGGTTGTCAGAGGAGTGTGCGAGCCACAAGTGGCCCAGCTGGAACGGCCTGAAGCAGGCAGAGTAAATTGTCGATGGTGACAGTCAGGCTGGCACTTAGCCATGCCTATTTTTGTAAACCTAAGGGTTTTTCCTACGAATTGTAAAGACATGCCTACAAGCATGATCTATAAATAAGGCACATTTTGTATGGGAAAGGGTTGGGTGTTGAACTCTCATTGTGGGTCATTGAATATTGTTAGATCTTTCGAGCTTGGAGCTATTGTAAAGGCTTTGCAGCTGAGTGCGTAGAGACCTATCTGAGAGAGAAGAGGGTTTGCAGCTGAGTGCGCAGAGCAAGAACTGTTGTACCCCTCCCAAAAGAAATATATAACAACAGTTCTTGTGGACGTAACCTCCATCCAGGGGTTGAACCACGTTAAATACTGTGTAGTGTGTCTGAATGTGTTTTGCAATTATCTGTTTGCTTACAATGTATGCTTGAATTCCAGTTGTCAGTTGTATGTTAATGCTTTTATATGTATTCACCATAGGAGAAAGATGGGAGTAATATGTTAAGTACTACATGAATGGATGATTGATGAATGCAAAGTATTCCAGTTTTTTAATGTAACGGTTTATGAATGAACACATGTATGCATAAGGAATTGTGTCGTCTAAGTCAATTGATGCGCAACACCAAAACTGCACTATACTACATACTTGTTAATTACATCAGTTATAGAGCCAAGTAATGTATGATGATAAGGCATGGATAAGTAGTGAGTGAAGTTATCACTATTGGTTACCCTCGGAGAGGAGGCGCATAAGCCTATTGCGCTATCCTGTTGAGTGTGAGAACCCCGACCCATGCAGTCCGTGCATGCGCTGGGTGCGTGAGTATTATATCCCATAAAAGAACCACGTGACGAGTCAGTCATTGCACTATCTTCAACTCGGAGCGCGAGTCTGTAGCGCATTGCGCATCATATTTTTTCCCAATCAACTCATCACTTATGCTGTGGAAACTTGATTCCGTAGCACCCCCATAGCTTCGCCTTGGGTGAGACCTCAACCTGCACGTGGGTTGTTTCCGAAAGGGCCGGTGAAAAGGGGTTTTGTTGGTTAAAGTTAAAACCGCAAAGAACCTGGGTCTATATTTGAAAACCTCTAGACTAGTCATCTAACCCAACAAATGGTTCTATTGTTGCGCTAAGAATCCATGATGAGTTGAAGAAGTAATGAATGATGAAGAATATCAGTTCCTAGAAGGTTCATATAATTGGCATCCTGAAAAGAAAGAGATCTCATAATGGTGCGATAATACTGAAAGAGATTTTACAAGGAAAGAGAATAGACATCAGCGTCTATTGGATGTGTAGTGGTTGAACCGATATTTGTGGAGAGATATTCACGAGATTTTCTGGGCTTCATTTGCAAACGAGCTACACGCGTGGATATCGCGACTCGCAGAGAAGAAAACCTGTTTTCAAGGAGGAGTACCTACAGAGTGGACTCCAGAGCTCACGGTGCAACTCAAAGCAATAGACAGCCCACTGTCGCGCGCAGTCGACTTCCAGGTTGATAGCATACTTGAAGGATTTGTGACCGAGTTTGTTGTAGACACACTAAAGTCCTACAGCCAAGCTGAAGCATACTTTTTCGAAGGATTCAGAGGTAAGTACTTGAAAAATCTCAACCTATACATTAAAATTCTTTTAGCTGAGAAAGGTGTTTTACGAATGCAGTAATATTATTGAATATGTCATGGTCAATAGCATTTTTAGTGATTCTGATGAAGAGACACATAATCTGAGAAGTTGAAAGAGATATAAGTTTAATAAAGAAAAGAACCCCGGAGGACCTGGACTCCATGTTGATACTGAGATCCCATGTGACCTTAACAATCAGACCGCACCATTGTCAGCTACCATCCATCCTATTACACCTCAAAATCCACCGGTTGCAAATATTGTGCCTCCCCTATCTCAGAACCCGTCCGCTACAAGCATCATGTATCCCACTCCGCAGAACACCCAATGTCAGACTATTCCGTAGAGTAGTATCATTAGTATTGTTCGAAGTACCATATTTACTTTTTCCGCGCAGAATCAGAGCGCTACTCATGGTGGTACATAATCCAGAAGGAGAATGATAGATAACGACATCAAACTGCCGATATTCAAAGGTATGGGTCTAGAAGACCCTGATCAGTATTGGTTTCTATGTGAAGCTGTATGGAGTGTGAAGAGAGCGCAGCTCATCACTACTTTCAGAGACAGAGCCTTGCATTGGTTTATGAAATATTCTTAGGCACAACCGAGAACCCTAACAAGAATTAAGGCCGCACTCGCAGCAGAGATTAAGAAACCGAAATCTGAATCCCAGTGCATAATGGAGTTAAAATAAATTAAGCAGAAACCTACTGAAATAGTCTGGGAGTTTGATCAGAAATTTAAGACGTTGTTGGACCAAGTGAGCTTTGTTATAGCTCCGCAACAACATCAGGAATGGTTCATCGCTGCGATGTTGCCCCACATCAAACAACCATTGATGCAGCAGAAGGTTTCATCACAGGCAGAGGCCTTAGAGATTGTGATGAAGCTAGAGGATTCGCTGATCGGGGAGACTAGATCTGGAATGTCTCAGATAGAGAACCAGTTGACCACCTTGACATTAGAATTGCAAAGCATGAAGAATGGAAAGGAACAGAGATATGAGCAAAGACGCGAGGTCTGGTGTACATCATGCAAAGGGAAAGGCCACACCAGAGAAGATTGCCCTCTATTTCAAGATTATCTTAATAGTGGCACACCGAACCCAATTAATCAGAATCAGGCACCATAGTGTGAAATTTGTAGAACCAGAGGACACTGACCTAAGGATTGCTATCTAATATAGAAATACTTAAACACACCTAAAATCCTATATTGTAATTTCTGTAAATTAGTTGGACATGATGAATCCAATTGTCGCGCATATGAGCTAATGAATGAAAGGAGGCACGATATAGAAGCAATGCGAGGTGCTGGAATGTACTGCGTCCAGGAAGAAAACCAGCCCAAATAAGAGAATGCTCATTACGATCAAGGTGGATATAGAGGCCGTGGAGGTGGATACCGCGGGAGAGGAAGAAATGCCGGTCCAATGCAAGGGAGAGGCCGAGGCGAGGTAATCTGCTATAACTGTGGCCATCTAGGTCATGTATCTAGAGACTGTACCAACCCTTGCACTATGTGCAGTTACTACTTTGAATCATTTGAGCATGTTACCCGAAGACTGCCTCGTGATAGAGGTTGAATTACAGAAATGAAGAAGGAAAGAACCACCGAACCCCAACATTTAGTTGATCGCAGCAGAGATAAGAACTACGGATCCAAGCATAAATGTGGTAATGCGCGGTGGCGCTGATACAGGGAGAGACAGAGGCGCAGAAGCTTCAACTTCTGGAATGGCTGATACTAAGAAAACCCCTGGTGAACCAGTATGGATTAGGAAGGCCTCTAGGAAAGAACCTAGTTTGAATGTACCAAAAAATAAGGAAATCTTCGAAGAAGTGCGGGACATGTTCAAACAACCACCACCTACTTCACCAAGAATCCGGTTGAGCAGTCAAGTACTGCAAATAGAAGATATGCCAGCAGCATATGATCAGACGAGCGCTGCAACAGATACAGGTACCTCTGTTGCGCAGTTCCTATGGAGCTGTATGAAGCTATTAAAGAGCGCAGATGCTCTCACAGAATTTGAAAAACTACTAAATCAGTATGAGCCACGCAGCGAGAAGGGGGCTGCCTAGGGCGCAGTCCATAACATTAGGAGTCCCAAAAGGACAGGAAGGGAAATGAGATTCACTGCACAGATCGAGGACTATGAGGTGTATGAGATCATTCTTGATCTTGGCTCCGAAGTAAACGTCTTGACCAAGCAAACATGGTAGCAGATGGGAAGACCAAAGTTACAGTGGTCACCTATACAGTTAAGAATGGCTAATCAAGGGATAGTCATACTGTTGGGGAGGTTACCAAACACCATTGTTGACATTGATGGGGTGCAAAGCTATGCAGATTTTGAATTAATTTAAATTGTGGATGATAGCCACCCTTATCCGCCATTGGACCCCTCACAGTGTGTGCGATATGTTGAACCGATTCAGGAGGAGTCTAGAGCCCAAGACTTGGACTGTATTTACAAGATTACAACAAATGTTGTTGATTATACTAATCCAACTGCGGATGGAACTCTCAGTTGGCGCTGTGATAGCTCTTGTATCTCGGACTCTGATGCTGGATTGGAAAATTGGAAAACCAGATTGCATGAAGTATCTGCACGGAGATGTGCGACGATCACGAAGTCACTATGATGGATTGGAAAGGAGGTAAGCCCCGTCCCTGGTTATCATGGTTTCGCTAATGTTTATTCTTTTATCAATGAATATACTGCAGCAATTGTAGAAGAACACCGCCTACAAGCACTAGACATAGCGTTGCGTGATACACCTACCAGATGGTGGGATGCGCATAAGCAGACAATGACTACATGGGATCAACGCAGAATCAAGATGCAGATAAGGTTTGATGATAATGTTACACTAGCCTTTGAGAAATATAATGGATAGACAGATCCAAAGAAACATATTCAGGTCTGTTTAGAAGCCTGGGCAGAGAGGCCACACACAGAATGGGTGCTTCTCTTTATACACAAGCTAGAGGACGGTATCCCCAAGAAATCATACTTAGATCTGGAGTTGCGCAGAGAAGCCACAGATTGGGCCATGCTGACTGTGAATTTCCAGAAGAACTTCAGCTTCGAGGATGAGAACCCACTTATACATGAGGCTGTGCAGATCATTAAGTAACGAATATTCAGACCAGACAGCGCATAGGGAAATATGACCTTCGAGTAATTTTTTGGAAAAGGTAGCATACCTGTGGGACTATAGCCAGATTGGAATGAACAGCTTGTGAATGCCATGGAATGTTATAACCTCACAAAAGAGGATGAAGGACAGGATGACAATGGGGAGGATCCACGCACCATAAAAATACCTGAGTCAGAAGGAGCGCGTGATGTCGAAGGACCTCCATTGGAAATACCAGATATAAGCGGACCTATGAAGACAAAGAAAGTAAACATTGGCACTAGTGAAGAACCAAAGTTCACCGCAATAGGAGACTATTGGGAAGAAGAGACAGTTGTGCAGATCGCAGACATCTTGCACGAGTATCAAGAGTTATTCCCAACAAAATTCACAGAGATGAAGGGCATCTTGGGGGCCTTAGGAGTGATGAAGATACCTCTTAAACCCGGTGTGAAACTTGTTAAGCAGAGACCATATCGCTTGAAACCACAAAACAAAGAACGAGTTAAGGAAAAAATCGATAAGATGCTTGATGTAGGGATCATCGAGCTAGTGGAAGAATATGAGTGGATAATCCCCATGGTTATCCAAGATAAGAAGACGAATGGTGAGATCAGGATTTCTGTGGATCTCAGGAAACTCAATGATGCATCAATACATGACTTGTTCCCTACACTTTTCACTGACGAGGTACTTGATAATGTTGGAGGGAATGAGGACTACTCGTTTACAGATGGATTATCTGGGTACCATCATATCAGAATTGATCTCAAGGATAGACAAAAAACTACCTTCGCTACAGAATTGGGGTCGTTCCAATATACAGTGATGCCATCCGGTCTGAAGAACACGCCTGCCATATTTTCTAGATATGTCATCGCAACATTCAAAGATTTCATGCATAAGTTGTTAGAAGTTTACTTTGACGAATGGACTGTGTTTGGTTTGCTGAAGGACCATTGCGCGAACCTACGAATGATGCTGGAAAAGTGTAGACAACATCAAATCTCTTTAAACTTAAATAAGTGTGTATTTTGTGTTCCCTATGGGATTCTACTGGGACATATCGTCTATAAATAGTGATTGATGGTTGACCCTGCGAAGATCGTTTTCATAGTAATCCTACCTACCCCAAACTCAGTCAAGCAGTTGCGCACCACATTGGGGCACACTGGGTACTATAGAAGATTCTTAAAGGGTTATGCGCAGATAACTGCAGCAATGGAAAAGTTACTAAAGAAAGATGCATCGTTCATCTGGAACACAGAGTGTGAACATGGTTTTGACACACTAAAAGAGAAGATGGTCACCGCGCCAATCCTAGTCTTTCCAGATTGGGAGAAGTCGTTCCATGTACATGTTGATGCCTTATGCATAGCATTGGGGGTTGTGTTAGCTCAGCCAGGAGAAGGAGGCATTGACCATCCCATTGTGTTTTCCAGCAGGAAGAAGCATTCCTCTACTGAGAAGAATTACACCACTATTGAGAGAGAAGGACTCACGATGGTCTATGCGCTGCAAAAGTTCAGACATTACTTACTTGGTGCACACTTCTCTATGTTCACTGACCATTCTGCTCTAAAATACCTAGTCAATAAGCCAGTGTTAGGGGGGTGCATTTGCAGCTGGTTATTACTCTTTCAGGAGTATGAATTTGAAATTGTTGTTAAGCCAGGGAGGTTGAATTTAGGACCTGATCATCTGTCAAGGATCGAATCCAGAGAAGAGTCAACGAATTTGGAAGACAATCTGCGTGAAGAACAGTTGTTTTCTATACAAGTTGCAAATGATTACTATGAGGACATCATTGACTTATTAACCACAGGATTTGCACCTATAGAGTTCACTACGCAACAAAAGAAGCAGCTGGTAGTGCGCACTGCAGACTTCACCATTATTGCAGGCTAGCTCTACAAGTTGGGACCTGATGAAGTACTGCGAAGATGCATATTGGAGCACGAGAAACCATTTATATTGGCCGATGCGCATTCAGGAGTTGCAGGAGGTTACTACGACGGAAGGGCTACTGCACAGAAGATACTGCGCGCAGGGATATGGTGGCCTACTATCCATAAAGATGCGAAGGAACATTGCCAGAGTTGTGATGTCCGTCAGAGGACAGGGAAGCCATCGTGCAGAGATGAAATGCCATTAAATCCATAGCTAACTTTGCAGGCATTTGAGAAATGAACCATTGACTTCGTGGGACCTATTAACCCACCAGGGAAGAGGACTGGTGCGAGGTATATCATTACTTCTACTGATTACCTTACTTGATGGGCGGAAGCAAAACCGGTGAAAGACTATAGCACAGCTACAGCCGCAGAGTTTATCTATGAGAACATCCTAACATGGTTCGGATTCCTGAAGATTTTGATGAGTGATCAGGGCACTCACTTTTTGAACAGAACTGTTGAAGCTTTCACAGAAGAGTTCCACATTCATCATTAGTGCAGTACACCATATCATCAAGAGGCAAATGGAACTGTTGAAGCATTCAATAAAGTACTAGAGAATGCGCTAACCAGGATATGCAACGTCAATCGGGATGATTGGTATCTGCGCATTCAATCTGTCTTATGGGCATACATGACTACATGCAAGAAATTGACTGGCCATACACCATTTAGATTCTCTTACGGACAAGAAGCGATAATGGCAATGGAATATATTGTACCCATCCTGTGAATAGCTGCATTTACAAGGATGGTGGACCGCACAGCGTTAGAAGAAAGGATTCTACACTTGGTTGGTTTGGAGGAGGATCGCTTCATCGTAGGATTCCCCAACAAGTACAGAAATACCGCGAAAAAGAATGGCACGATCGCCACATCAAGAACAAGTGCTTCCAGGTAGGTGACCTAGTCCTCCTGTATGATAGCAAATTCATGAAATTTCCTGGAAAGTTTAAAATGCATTGGATTGGCCCATATACTCTAATGCATGTTACTAATGGTGGCACAATCTAGTTAGCTACATTAGCTGGGGATACCTTTCCAAGTTTGATAAATGGTAGCAGACTAAAGCTTTACCGCGATAGTCCGACTGTCTAGAATCCCATATGATCAGGGGAGGTGTACCACGCAACACTGCTGAAGTTGCATGTGCACAAAAAAAAAAAATGAAGAAAGCAGCTGCGTAGAGCAAGTCCAAATACTAATCACGCAGCTAGGACGAAATGACAGCCGTGAAGAAGAGCAAGTACCATGCGCACCTAGAAGCAACACTCGTACGAGACCGCCAGCATACTGTGATTGAAACCGTTACCATCACATCTATCGTCCAGTTAGTGGGACGTTAACCAATTTGGCGGCACTAGTAAAGTTTAACATTTAAGGGCAGATGTGACATTTTGGAACCCATTAAAGACCGAATTGACTAGTTTAGCATCGAAATCGAGCTGGCAGCCTGAGCAATTAATGTTGATTCGACAGAGTTGACATGGTGGCTTGCGAAGCGACCTTTTCACATTTAAGGAAACAACATTGGCATGATGAGAAAGATCAACTGACAGGGCCGAGATCATAGGCACGAGCTGATAATGAATATGGCATTTAGTGTCTCGGCAACCGCCGAAGTCCATGTTGCAGACCGCTAAGGCTATACATAGGCCTCACTCAGCTACTTAACCATTTTTATGAAGCACTGGATATGTTTGAGAGCCGAGTGACTAGAGCATTGTATGAGTGAACAAGTTGAGTTGGAGGATATATCCTCTCTATTTGAGCAAGTAGGGATTCTAGCAGCAATGACAGCGACAAAGGAAAGTACATCTATAAGCTCAGCACAGCAGGTTGTAGGAAGCAGCAAGGGAAAAGAGCAATCTTCAAAGCAGGGAGGGTCCGAAGTACCATTGCAGCAGTAGTCAGTCTTGGCTCAGAAGCTACTTATTTATCCAGTGCCCAACTATGTCCCTCCATGGAAGCTCGACGCCCCATTGGTCCACATAGAAAATAATTTCAAGTATGAAATCTCGATACCCACTATTTCTACCAGGGTGAAGATTATAGAGAACTTACTGGGAGGTGTGCCAGGATGCAAGCTGGACAACCTGGACGTACTTGAAAACACGCTGGTAACACCGAAGAATTACCCGCAGTTTAGACCTGACACATACATCAACTGGGTAACGGATGCACAGACTGACATCGATAGATTGGAAGTTCGAGATTGGCTAAAGGACATCTAGCCATCAGACTTGTTGAACTTATTGCAAATGCCACATTTCACTAATAGTTCTGAGTTTTTGGCGGTGGTGGGCATATTACTAACTTGCGTGCATGAAGGATTCTTATGGTTGGACAAGCACATTGATATCAGTATAGACATGATCCATCAGATCACCGGCTTGGAGAAGAGAGGAGAGGACCCTGCTGATCTCCTCATAAAGAGGGCGTAGGATAGACCTTTGAGCGCCGAAGTAGCAAAAGAATTCAGTGTAGTGCAGAAGGGATGTGGGTTCCCAACCGCCAATATCAATGACCGTGCCACAAATTTTACTACTCAATTGCTTGCAAGAAATCTTTTGCGCAAGTGTAGACTGCCTGAGGTACCCATGGTCGCAATCAAGGCAACATCTAATGTATTGCGCGGAAGACCTTACAATTGGTGTCAGTTTTTATTGAACGAGTTTTTAGCAGATATTCAAGATACCCAAGATGATGGAACAATGTTCGATTTTAGTTGGATGCTAGTGTTGATAGCCTTTGTAGGCTGGAAAGAGCCGGACGGTTATCAAGGGGTTCCAAACTTTCCAGGACAGGGTCGTGGGACACATTTTGCAAACCTGTGGGCGAGCCACAAGACAACCAGGTAGCGCCAGCACAATGAAGTATTTTTCACTTACTATCACCAGTTGCACGATATGATTCTGGCGGCGCCGCGCATTCCCAAACCATTGACTGACACATACACCTACATTATGAGGTTTATGGTGAAGAAGCATCAATCGTTCAATCAGCCAAGGGCTGACATAACTGAGCAGGACTTATGGTATCCAGGATTTTACCGATTGGATCAGCAGGCGATTAAGGGAATGATGGAGCGATGGCAACTAGAATGGAAATTTCCCGCATCACGCAATGATGAATCCGACTATGAGAATAATGTAGAACCTATTAGGGAGAAGATCAATGTCAAAGACACCGATGAGGAAAACATAGACACAGATCAGGAAGAAATAGAAAAACACAAGGAACAACAAGCAGGGGGGATACCTACAGGTACGCCCATTGATGAAGAAAAGGATGATGCGCAGAGTGAGCATACAGAGATGACAACGGGAAGAAGAAAGGCCATTGAAGGCCCCGTGCAACCGCAAAGCCAACGTACAAAGAGGAAGTCTGAAAAACTTGAATTCGGACCACAGCTACACCCGGACGACTGTGAGATAATCGCCACCAAGTTCCAGGAAGTGTGGGAAGAGACCTGCACAGAAAAAGAAACAAAGCACGAAAAACTGCAACTAACCATGATTCAAGCCATGGAAGAAGTCAAGATGATGGTAACGCAGATAAATTTGATCCAGCACAACTCAGACTCGGAAGGAAATTCAGGTGGGACAAGCAAACAAAGGAGATCGCTGCTTGCCGTAAGTCAGTATCCACGGGTACTGCACCTTGAGCCAGCTTATCTTCTTTATCGAAATGATGTGGTTAAGGAAGCAGTAAAGATGGCACCCCACCTTGACCTTAACATTGGGTCGTTACCGCTAGAATATTTGAACGAGTTCCATATGAATATTGTTGATGAAATTCACAAGCGAGGCCTGGCGTCATACGATTAGAGCGCACAACTGACGGAAGACATCAATCAGCTAAGGCAAGAATCAACGCATAATATGAAAGAGCTGAATGCGGCTAGAGAAAAAGACCGGAAGCTGAAAGAGGTAATCTCAACGGTCTGCGCAAACATTGAAGAATGCATGGAAGAAGAAGATGCTGAGGATGTTATAAAGAAAATTGGGGCTAATATAGAGTCCCTCACTTCCGAAATGGAATTGATGGAGAGTTCCTATAAAGTAAAAATTGCAGAGCTGGAGGCTAGGAACCCTCTGATTCCGCCAGATCAGTGCACAGCTCCAACTGAGAACGTCAAAGCAACCATGTATGGAATTTCGGCGGAAGTGATGAAATTCCAAGACTTACTTGAACAGATAACTACATCAGTCACCAGGTTGAATGAGGATCCTGCACTCTAGTAGGTAAAAGCATAATTACAGCAGAAGCAGCAGCAGGTAGATGCTGCAATCGTAGAGTTGAAGAATGCGTCGGTAAGAGATAAAGTGCAGAAGTATACCGAAGTCAAGGAACTATAGAAATAATTGGTCGCACTAAGGGAGAAAGAGGTTGCTACAATGGATAGGTTGCAGCCCATTGAACAAGAGGGCCTAGAATTAATGCATAAATTCGATGAGAAGTTTGTAGAACTTCAAGCCACAGAGGGAACCATGAAAGAACAGAGGGAACCATGAAAGAACAAGTCATTAAGGAGAAGGTCTCGCAGGAAACCCTTGAGATGCTTCAAGGTTTCGAACAAAAATTCAAGGAGATAGTTGCAGAGTTAGAAGTAACTCTCCAAAGATTTACATCAAAGCTAGGTACGTTGGAAGTTGCGGCACCAGAGTCCACAAGTGGAAGTGGCTCGGGACGAGCCGTAGGCACCTAAAAATCAAACTCTAGTGTTTCACAATGTATAATATTAAATCATCACTGCATAGCCCCAAAATTATATCAATGTCCACCCTTTGTACATGAATTTCTATCGAAATGGGTTGTGGTACATATATCTCCCTAGATATTGCAAGTAAAACACTACCCAATGCAATGTTCATTTTGTTATCAATCACATCCCTTGACTCAAATCTCAGTTGGCATGAATCTCCTAACTTCTTACGTACAACAATATTCCTACAAGGAAATAGTATCAATCTCGCAAGAGTTGGTGTTGGGTCAATGAATCTATCAACTCAATATTCGCTTAACTAAATCATTACATGGAGCCATAAAGTTTAGATCCAATGCTCATATAATATATTCTCATGTGAAACACAAACTCACAATAAACATGTGTCATAGAATACACTAGGACCTTATCATGTTGTAGTACCATGCCTTGTGCATTAATGAATTGACTATCATAAACACAAGGGACTTCCACCTCAAGCTTAAAATCTCATAGTTTAAGTTGTTTCTTCCTTAGGAAGTCAAGAAATATATAAAAAAATACCCCACACATCATGTCCCTTTCTGGACACTTTCATTACAACCCACATTTTTGTCCCAAAACTCGATTCCTCATAAAAACACTGTTCCAAATGTTACTATGAAGTCCAACCCTCTCATATAGTATTATCATATAATTTACACTCATGATGATGGTGATGATGATAATGATGACGATGTGGTTCTCTAACCCATATAAACAAGGTAATTTTGGAAGATACGCAAGAAAAAAAGGTTGTTCTCTAACCTATATTAGCCTTTGTCAAAGAAATTGCAAAGTTAACCACCCCTTTCACAATAACTTATAAGTATCGAAAGGCGTGTGCTTGAAGTAGAATGAAGCTCTTGGGTAGATCATTCTTCATGTTGAGCGTCATGTCATTCATCACACCAAGGACGACGACGATGACATTAATGATGATGCTTACAATCACAATGACGACAACGATGATGATAATGATGTTATTTATGGTGATGATGATGACGATTAATGACAACGATGATGTGTTGGGTTAGATAACTGTTCTAGAGGTTTTCCAATATAGACCCAGGATCTTTGCGGTTTTAGCTTTAACCAACAAAACCCCTTTTCACCGGCCCTTTCGGCAACAACTTGCGCGTACATTGAGGTCTCACCCGAGGCAAAGCTATGGGGGTGTTGCGGAATCAAGTTTCCACAGCATAAGTGATGAGTTGATTGGGCAAAAACATGTTGCGTAGCGCGCTATAGAATCGCGCTGCGGGTTGAAGATAGCGCAACAACTGGCTCATCATGCGGTGCTTCTACAGGATATAATACTCGCGCACCCAACGCATCCACGGACTGCGTGGGTCAGGGTTCTCACACTCAACAGGATAGCGCAATAGGCTTATGCGCCTCCTCTCCGAGGGTAACCAATAGTGATAACTTCGCTCACTACTTATTCATGCCTTATCATCATACATTACTTGTCTCTATAACTGATGTAATTAACAAGTATCTAGTATAGTGTAGTTCTGGTGCTGTGCATCAATTGACTTAGATGACCCAATTCCTTATGCATACATGTGTTCGTTCATCAACCGTTATATTCACAAACTGGAATACTTTGCATTCATCAAGCATCCATTCATGTAGTACTTAACATATTACTCCTATCTTTCTCCTATGGCGAATACATATAAAAGCATTAACATAAAACTGACAACTGGAATTCAAGCATACATTGTAAGGAAACAAAAAATTTCAAAACACATTCAGTCACACTACACAGTGTTTAACATGGTTCACCCCCCGGATGGAGGCTACGTCCACAAGAAATGTTGTTATATATTTCTTTTGGGAGGGGTACAACAGTTATTGGTCTGCGCACTCAGCTGCATACCCTCTTCTCTCTCAGATAGGTCTCTGCGCACTCAGCTATAGAGCCTTTACAATAGATTCAAGCTTGAAAGATCTAACAATATTCAATGACCCACAATGAGAGTTCAACGCCCAACCCTTTCCCATACAAAATGTGCCTTATTTATATATCATGCTTGTAGGCATGTCTTTACAATTCTTAGGCAAAACCCTTAGGTTTACACAAACAAGTGTGGCTAAGTGCCAGCCTGACTATCACCATCGACAACTTACCCTTCCTGCTCCAGGCCGTTCCAGCTAGGCCACTCGTGGCTCGCACACTCCTCTAACAACCGCAGTCCTCAAAAAGGTTACACTGCATCATGGCCAGTCTCTTTCCACTGCTTCCGCCTGCTTGTCATCGTCAATGTCATGGTCTAGCTTCTCAACTGCTTGCCACCACTCTCTCTGACAGTCCCTGTCATCCGTCTTCACGTCCCCAAAACAGGTCGCTTTATCTACTCCAATATTTTCTTTCATTCTTTACCCAAAATGGTTGTTGCACACAGACTTTGCACTAGCATATTGCGCTACCCTGCTTTCTCCTTGCCGCTGTGCGCCAATGCGCAATTCCTCAAAACTGCATCTACCCCATGTCGTAGTGCACAATGCACAATGCGCAATTTCCAATACTTGTATATTTTCCACCCACTTGGGCCCCGCCCAACAAGCCCCTAACACTCACTTGTGGCCACAGGGGCTTCACTCAATAAACTGCTATCATAGCATGTTCGTTCATGGCATATGAAACAATACCCCTAATTTCATTAAATATTGGAAAATACCTTCCAAAATTGTTTTTTTTAACCCCCTCCCAATATGCCTTCCCAATTTAAAAAAACCCCTATTTTCACTAGATATTGTATGTATCAATTTTTTCATTAACATTTTTTATACCCCTTTATATTTCTACCTAGTATATTGATATGATACCCCTATTATGACCCCACATGCATTCTACAATGCACCTTGCTTCTTTCGATGTATATCATGGATGCACATTACTTCACCCACAATGCAATTACTTAACCACATATCATTATGATTTGCAACATCTAATGGTCTAATGAAGAGATAGGAGATCACTTCTTGTATGTCACTAGAGCCAATGCACATAGCACAACATTTAGATTGCATGTTACAGTTCCCCAATCGTTGACTAAGCCTGTTGTGGGCTAGGTATCCAAGCCCCCAGGTCCTGTAACAAACTCTAGGAGGATGACTAAACCTCCCAAGGCCTGTAATAGGCACGAGTGGTTGGGTATTCAAGCCCCCAAGGCTTATCAAAGGCCTATAACAGGACCTGGAGGCTTCGAGCCTCCCAAGGATATTGGTAACAACTAGCTGAGTGCTATTGGTAACAATTGGTTGTCAATGACCACTATCTCTCGACTATGATTGACTAGAAACCCACTTCACCACGAAATCCCCTGGCCTCAAGCATGCCTCAAGACGCAATTTCCCTACGTACTAGTAAGCCCGAGCCTTGCCTCAACCTGATTTATCATCCGGCAGTGATCCTGCCATCTCCATTTGGCGTATATTTGTCATCCCTCCCATATAAAAAAGACCCCAAAGTATTTTTGTATTGTTACATTAAATAAAAAACCTTTGCCCCTTAATATATAAGCAATATAATTTTTAGGTTTTCATGAATATTTAATACCACAATATGAATGAACATGGTATTGTTTTGCCTTCTAGTGAAGCCCCCGTGCCTGTGGCTCGTCCCGAGCCACTTCCACTTGTGGACACCGGTGCCGCAACTTCCACCGTACCTAGCTTTGATGTAAAGCTTTGGAGAGTTCCTTCTAACTCTGCAACTATCTCCTTGGATTTTTGTTCGAAACCTTGAAGCGTCTGCATGGTTTCCTGCGAGACCTTCTCCTTAGCGACTTGTTCTTTCATGGTTCCCTCTGCGGCCTGAAGTTCTACAAACTTCTCATCGAATTTCTGCATTAATTCCAGGCCCTCTTGTTCAATGGGCTGCAACCTGTTCGATGTAGCAGCCTATTTCTCCCTTAGTGCGACCAATTCTTTCGGTAGTTCCTTGACTTCGGTATACTTCTGCACTTTATCCCTTGCCGGCGCATTCTTCAGCTCTGCGCTTGCTGCATCTACCTGCTGCTGCTTCTGCTGTAATTCTACTTTTACTTGCTAGAGTGCAGGATCCTCATTCAACCCGGTGACTGTTGTAGTTATATGTTAAATCAAGTCTTGGCATTTCGTCACTTTCGTCGAAATGCCATCCATGGTTGCTTTGACATTCTTTGCTGGAGCTGTGCACTGATCTGGCGGAATCAGAGGGTGCCTAGCCTCCAGCTCTGCAATTTTTCCTTTATAGGAACTCTCCATTTGTTCCATTTCGGAAGTGAGATCATAGCCCCAATTTTCTTTATAGCATCCTTAGCATCTTCTTCTTCTGCGCATTCTTCAATTTTTGCGTAGACCGTTGATATTACCTCTTTCAGCTTTCGGTATTTTTCTCTAGCCTCATTTAGCTCTTGCGTATTACGCGCTAATTCTTGCCTTAGCTGATTGATGTCTTCCATGAGCTGTGCGCTCTGATCGTATGAGGCCAGGCCTCGCTCGTGATTTTTGTCAACAAGCTTCATATGGAACTCATTCAAATCTTCCAGCGATAACGACCCAATGTTAAGGTCAAGGTGGGGCGCCATCTTTACTAGTTCCTTAACCACGTCATTTGGATAAAGAAGATAAGATGGCTCTAGGTGCGGTACCCGTGGATACTGACTTACGGCAAGCGACGGTCTCCTTTGTGTGCTTGTCCCACCTAGCTTTCCTTCCAAGTTTGAGTTGTGCTGGCTCAAATTTATCTGCGCTACCATCGTCTTGACATCTTCCATGGCTTGAATCATGGTTAGCTGTAGTTGTTCGTGCTTTGATTCTTTTTCTGTGTGGGTCTCTTCTCACACTTCATGGACCTTGGTGGTGATTATCTCATAGTCGTCCGGGTGTAGCTGCGGTCTGAATTCAGGTTTTTTGGGCTTCCTCTTTGTACGTCGGCTTTGTGGTTGTGTGGGGCCTTCAGTGGCCTTTCTTTTTCCAGTTGCCATCTCTGTATGATCACTCTACGCATCATCCTTTTCTTCATCAATGCGCGTACCTGTAGGTAGCCCCCCTGCTTGTCGTTCCTTGTGTTTTTCTGTTTATTCCTGATCCGTGTCTGTGTTTTCCTCATCGGTGTCTTTGACATTGATCTTCTCCCTAAGAGGTTCTACATTCTGCTTGTAGTCGGATTCATCATCGCGTGATGCAGGGACTTTCCAGTTTGGTTTCCATCGCTCCATCATTCCCTCGATCTCCTGCTGATCCAATCGGTAAAAGCCTGGATACCATAAGTCCTGCTCAGCTATGTCAGCCCTTGGATGAATGAACGATTGATGCTTCTTCACCATAAACCTCATAATGCAAGTGTATGTGTAAGTCAATGGTTTGGGAATGCGCGGTGTCGCTAGAATCGTATAGCACAACTGGTGATAATAAGTGAAAAAGACTTCATTGTTCGGGTGCTACCTGGTCGTCTTGTGGCTTTCCCACAAGTTTGCAAAATGTGTCCCATAGCCCTATCCTAGAAAGGTTGGAACCCCTTGATAACCATCTGGCTCTTTCCAGCCTACAAAGGCTATCAACACTAGTATCCAACTAAAATGGAACGTTGTTCCATCATCTTGGGTATCTTGAATATCTGCTAAAAACTCGTTTAGTAAAAACTGATACCAATTGTAAGGTCTTCCGCGCAATACATTAGATTCTACCTTGATTGCGACCATGGGTACCTCAGGCGGTCTACACTTGCGCAAAAGCTTTCCTGCAAGCAACTGAGTAGTAAACTTTGTGGCACGGTCATTGATATTGGTGGTTGGGAACCCATGTCCCTTCCAGACTACACCAAAATATTTTGCTACTTCAACGCTTAGAGCTCTATCCTACGCCCTCTTTATGAGGAGGTCAGCAGGGTCCTCTCCTCTCTTGTTCAAGACGGTGATCTGATGGATCATGTCTATACTGATATCAATGCGCTTGTACAACCATAAGAATCCTTCATGCACGCAAGTCAGTAATATGCGCACCACCACCGAAAACTCAGGAGTCTTAGTGAAATGCGGAATTTGCAATAAGTTCAACAAACTTGATGGCTGGATGGCCTTTAGCCAGTCTTGGAATTCCAGTCTATCGATGCCAGTCTGTGCATCCGTTACCCGGTCGATGTATGCGTTAGGTCTAAATTGCGGGTGATTTTTTGGTGTTACCAACATGTTTTCAAGAACGTCCATGTTGTCCAGCTTCCATCCTGGCACGCTGCCCAGTAAGTTCTCTATAATCTTCACCCTAGTAGAAATAGTGGGTATCGGATTTCATACTTGAAATTCTTTTCTATGTGGACCAGTGGGGCGTCGAGCTTCCATGGAGGGATAGTCGGGCACTGGATAAATAGGTAGCTTCTGTGTCGAGGATGACTACTGCTGCAATGGTACTTCGGACCCTCCCTGCTTTGAAGTTTGCTCTTTTCCCTTGCTGCTTCCTGCAGCCTTCCGTGCTGAGATTCTGGATGCACTTTCCTTCATCGCTGTCATTGCTGCTAGAATCCTTGCTTGCTCAAATAACTAGGATATATCCTCCAACTCAACTTGTTCACTCATACAATGCTCTAGTCACTTGGCTCTCAAACAGTTCCAGTCCTTCGTAAAAATGGTTAAGTAGCCGAGTGAGGCCTATTTATAGCCTTAGCGGTCTACAATGTGGCCTTCGGTGGTTGCCGAGGCACTAAATACCATATTCATTATCAGCTCGTGCCTATGATCTCGGCCCTGTAGACCGATCCTTCTCATCATAACAATGTTGTTTCCTTAAATGTGAAAAGGTCGCTTGGCAAGCCAATGTGTCAACTCCGTCAAATTAGCGTTAATTGCTCAGGCTGCCAGCCGGATTTCGATGCTAAACTGGTCACTTCGGTCTTTAATGGGTTCCAAAATGTCACATCCGCCCTTAAATTTTCAACTTTACCAATGCCACCAAATTGGTTAACATCCCACTAACCGACTGATAGATGTGATGGTAACGATTTTCGTCATAGTGTGTTGGTGGTCTCGTACGAGTGTCACTTCCAGGCGTGCATGCTACTTGCTCTTCTGCACGGCTTTCGTTCCATCCTGGCTGCGCGATTAGTATTTGGACTTGCTCTGCGCAACTGCTTTCTTTGTTTTTTTTTGTTTTTTTTGCGCGCAACTTCAACAATGTTGCGCAGTACACCTCCCCTGATCATACAGGATTCTGCGAAGCCGGACTATCGCAGTAAAGCTTTAGTTTGCTACGATTTATCAAACTTGGCAAGGTATCTCCTGCTAATGTAGCTAATTGGACTGCGCCACCATTAGTAACATGCATTACAGTATATGGGCCAAGCCAATGCATTTTAAACTTTCCAGGAAATTTCATGAATTTGTTATCATACGGGAGGACTAGGTCACCTACCTGGAAGCTCTTGTTCTTGATGTGGCGATCGTGCCATGCTTTTTTGTGCTCTTTCTGTACTTGTTGGTGGAAGCCTGCGATGAAGTGATCCTCCTCTATACCAACCAAGTGTAGTAGCCTTTCTTCTAGTGCTGTGCGGTCCGCTATCCCTGTAAATGCAGCTATTCACAAGTTGGGTACAATATATTCCATTGCCATTATCGCTTCTTGGCCGTAATCCAATCTAAATGTTGTATGGCCAGTCAATTTCTTGTATGTAGTCCTATATGCCCATAAGATAGATGGAATGCGCAGATCCCAATCATCCCGATTGACGTTGCATATCTTGGTTATCGCATTCTCTAGTGCTTTATTGAATGCTTCAACGGTTCCATTTGCCTGTGGATGATATGGTGTACTGCGTTGATGATGAATGTGGAACTCTTCTATCAAGGATTCAATAGTTCTGTTCAAAAAGTGAGTGCCCTGATCACTCATCAAAATCTTCAGGCATCCGAACTGTGTTAGGATGTTCTCATAGATAAACTCTGCGGGTGTAGATGTACTACAGTCTTTCACCGGTTTTGCTTCCGCCCATCTAGTAGGGTAATCAGTAGCAATAATGATATACCTCGAACCAGTCCTCTTCCCTGGTGGGTTAATAGGTCCCACGAAGTTAATGGCCCATTTCTCAAATGCCTGCAAAATTAGCTGTGGATTTAATGGCATTTCATCTCTACGAGATGGCTTCCCTATCCTCTGACAGACATAGCAACTCTGGCAATGTTCCTTCACATCTTTATGGATAGTAGGCCACCATATCCCTATGCACTGTAGCCCTTCCAGCATAGTGACCTCCTGCAACTCCTGAATGCGCATCGACCAATATAAATGGCTTCTCGTGCTCCAATACGCATCTTCACAGTACTTCATCAGGTCCCAACTTGTAGAGCTAGCCTACAATAATGGTGAAGTCTGCGGCGCGCACTACCAGCTGCTTCTTCTGCTGCGTAGTGAACTTTATAGGTGCAAATCCTATGGTTAAGAAGTCAATGATGTCCTTCTAGTAATCATCTGCAACCTGTATAGAAAACAAATGCACATCAGGTGGATTATCTTCCAAATTCGTCGACTCTTCTCCAGATTCGATCCTTGACAGATGATCAGGTCCTAAATTCAACCTACCTGGCTTAACAACAATTTCAAAGTCATACTCCTGAAAGAGTAACAACCATCTGCATATGTGCCCCCCTAACACTGGATTATTGACCAGGTATTTTAGAGAAAAATGGTCGGTGAACATAGAGAAGTGCACACCAAGTGAGTAATGTCTGAACTTTTGCAGCGCATAGACCATCGTGAGTCCTTTTCTCTCAATAGTGGTGTAATTCTTCTCAGTAGAGGAATGCTTCCTACTGGAAAACACAATGGGATGGTCAATGCCTCCTTCTCCTGGCCAAGCTAACACAACCCCCAATGCTATGCATGAGGTGTTGGCATGTACATGGAACGACTTCTCCCAATCTGGAAAGACTAGGATTGGTGCGGTGACCATCTTCTCTTTTAGTGTGTCAAAACCCTGTTCACACTCTATGTTGCAAATGAACAATGCATCTTTCTTAGTAACTTTTCCATTGCTGCAGTTATCTATGCATAATCCTTTATGAATTTTCTGTAGTACCCAGTGTGCCCCAATGTGGTGTGAAACTCCTTGACTGAGTTTGGGGTAGGTAGGTTTACTATGACAGCGATCTTCGCAGGGTCAACCATCAATCCCTGTTTATAGACAATATGTCCCAGTAAAATCCCATAGGGAACACAAAAGACACACTTCTTTAAGTTTAAAGAGATCTAATGCTGTCTACACTTTTCCAGCATCATTCAGAGGTTTGCGCAATGGTCCTTCAGCAGTCTGAACATAGTCCATTCGTCAAAGTAAAATTCTAAGAACTTATGCATGAAATCTTTGAATGCTGTGATCACAACTCTAGAAAATATGGCAGGCGCGTTCTTCAGACCAAATGGCATCATTGTATATTGGAATGACCTCCATTCTGTAGCGAAGGTAGTTTTGTGTCTGTCCTTGAGATCAATTCTGATATGATGGTATCTAGATAATCCATCTGTAAACGAGTAGGCCTCATTCCCTCCAACATTATCAAGTACCTCGTCAGTGAAAGGTGTAGGGAACAAGTCATGTATTGACGCATCATTGAGTTTCCTGAGATCCACACAGATCCTGATCTGACCTTTCGTCTTCTTATCTTGGATAACCATGGGGCTTATCCACTCATATTCTTCCACCGGCTCGATGATCCCTGCATCAAGCATCTTATCGAGTTCTTCCTTAACTCCTTCTTTGTATCGTGGTTTTAAGCGATATGGTATCTGCTTAACAAGTTTCACGCCAGGTTTAAGAGGTATCTTCATCACTCCTAAGGCCCCCAAGATGCCCTTCATCTCTGTGAATTTTGTTGGGAATAACTCTTGATACTCGTGCAAGATGTCTGTGATCTGCGCAACTGTCTCTTCTTCCCAATAGTCTCCTATCGCGGTGAACTTTGGTTCTTCACTAGTGCCAATGTTTACTTTCTTTGTCTTCACAGGTCCGCTTATATCTGGTATTTCTAACGGAGGTCCTTTGACATCGCATGCTCCTTCTAACTCAGGTATGTTTATGGTACGCGGATCCTCCTTGTTGTCATCCGGTCCTTCATCCTCTTCTATGAGGTTATAACATTCAATGGCATGCACAACCTATTCATTCCAATTTGGATATAGTCCCGCAGGTATGCTACCTTTTCCAAAAAATTACTCTAAGGTCATATTTCCCTGTGCGCAGTCTGGTCTGAATATTCGTTCCTTAATGATCTGCAAAGCCTCATGTATAAGTGGGTTCTCATCCTCGAAGCTGAAGTCCTTCTGGAAATTCGTAGTCAGGATGGCCCAATCTGTGGCTTCTCTATGCAACTCCAGATCTAAGTACGATTTCTTAGGGATACCGTCCTCTAGCGTGTGTATAAAGAGATGCACCCATTCTATGTGTGGCCTCTCTGCCCAGGATTCTAAATAGACCTGAATATGTCGCTTTGGATCTGTCTGTCCATTATATTTCTCAAAGGCTAGTGTAACCTTACCAGCAAACCTTATTTGCATCTTGATTCTGCATTGATCCCATGTAGTCAATGTTTGCTTATGCGCAGCCCACCATCTGGCAGGTGTATCGCGCAACGCTATGTCTAATGCTTGTAGGCGGTGTTCTTCTGCAATTGCTGCAATATATTCATTGATTAAAGAATAAACGTTAGCGAAACCATCATAACCGGGGATGAGGCTTAACTCCTTTCCAATCCATCGTAGTGACTTCGTGATCGTCGCGCATCTCTGTGCAGATACTTCATGCAATCTGGTTTGCCAATTTTCCAATTTGGCATCAGAGTCCGAGATGCAAGAGCTATCACAGTGCCAACTGAGCATTCCATCCGTAGTTGGATTAGTATAATCGACAGCATTTGTTGTCATCTTGTAAATACGGTCCAAGTCTTGGGCTCTAGACTCCTCCTGAATCGGTTCAACATATCGCACACCCTGTGAGGGGTCCAATGGCACGATGACTCTGATATCATTGCCTTCAAATATCATTTTCATGGTCTTCAAATTTATAATTGTCGATTTAGTCATTTCCCAATCTATACCCAGCAGCATTGGATAAGGGTGGCTATCGTCCACAATTTCAATTAATTCAAAATTTGCATAGCTTTGCACCCCATCAATGTCAACAATGGTGTTTGGTAACCTCCCCAACGGTATGACTATCCCTTGATTAGCCATTCTTAACTGTATAGGTGACCACTGTTGCTTTGGTCTGCCCATCTGCTACCATGTCTGCTTGGTCAAGACATTTACTTTGGAGCCAAGATCAAGAATGATCTTATCCATCTCATATTACTCGATTTGTGCAGTGAATCTCATTTCCCTTCCTGTCCTTTCGGGACTCCTAATGTTATGGACTGCGCCCTGGGTAGACCCCTTCTCGTTGTGTGGCTCATACTGATTTAGTAGTTTTTCAAATTCCGCGAGAGCATCTGCGCTCTTTAATAGCTTCATATAGCTCCATAGGAACTGTGCAACAGAGATACCTGTATCTGTTGCAGTGCTCGTCTGATCATATGCTGCTGGCATATCTTCTATCTGCGGTACTTCACTGTGCAACTAGATTCTTGGTGAAGTAGGTGGTGGTTGTTTGAACATGTCCCGCGCTTCTTCGAATATTTCCTTATTTTTCGGTACATTCAAACCAAGTGCTTTCCCAACGGCCTTCCTAATCCATGCTAGTTCACTAGGGGATTTCTTAGTATTAGCCATTCCAGAAGTCAAAGCTTCTGTGCCTCTATCTCTCCCTGTATTAGTGCCACCATGCGTTACCATGTTTATGCTCGGATCTGCAGTTCTTATCTCTGCTGCGATCAACTAAATGTTGGGGTTCAGTGGTTCTTTCCTCCTTCGTTTCTCCATTTTGACCTCTATCATGGGGTAGTCTTCAATAACATGCTCAAATGATTTGCAGTAACTGCACGTACTGCAAGGGTTGGTGCAATCTCTAGATACATGACCTGGCTGGCCATAGTTATAGCAGATTACCTCACCTCAGCCTCTCCCTTGCGCCGAACTGGCATTTCTTCCTCTCCTGCGGTATCCACCACCATGGCCTCTATATCCACCCTGATCGTACTGAGTATTCTCTTGTTTGGGCTGGTTTTCTTCCTGGACACGGTACATTCCAACACCTCGCATTGCTTCCATATCGCGCTTCCTTTCATTCATTAGCTCGTATGCACGACAGTTGGATTCATCATGTCCAAATGATTTATAGAAATTACAATATAGGCTTTTAGGTGTGTTTACGTATTTCTGTATTAGATAGCAATCCTCAGGTCGGTGTCCTCTAGTTCTACAGATTTCACACTATGGTGCTTGATTCTGATTAATTGGGTTTGGCGCGCCACTATTAAGATAATATTGAAATAGAGGGAAATGTTCTCTGGTGTGGCCTTCCCCTTTTCATGATGTACACCAGACCTCGCGTCTTTGCTCATATCTCCGTTCCTTTCCATTCTTCATGCTTTGCAATTCTAATGTCAAGGTGGTCAACTGGTTCTAAATTTGAGACATGCCAGATCTAGTCTCCCGGATCGGCGAAGCCTCTAGCTTCATCGTGATCTCTAAGGTCTCTGCCTATGATGCAACCTTCTGGTGCATCAATGGTTGTCTGATGTGGGGCAACAACGCAACGATGAACCATTCATGATGCTGTTGCAGAGCTATAACAAAGCTTACTTGGTCCAACAATGTCTTAAATTTATGATCAAACTCCCAGACCATTTCAGTAGGTTTCTGCTTAATTTCTTTTAACTCCGTTATGCACTGGGATTCAGATTTCAGTTTCTTTATCTCTGTTGCGAGTGCGGCCTTAATTCCTGTTAGGGTTCTCGACTGTTCCTAAGAATATTTCATAAACCAATGCAAGGCTCTGTCTCTGAAAGTAGTGATGAGTTGCACTCTCTTCACATCATCATCTTGAATCTGCTTCACACTCCATACAACTTCACATAGAAACCAATGCTGATTAGGGTCTTCTAGACCCGTACCTTTGAATATCGGTAGTTTGATGTCGTTATCTGTCATTCTCCTTCTGGATTTTGTACCACCCTGAGTAGTGCTAGGATTCTACGCAGAAAAAGTAAATTTGGTACTCGAAAAAATACTAATGATACTACTCTGCGGAATAGTCTGAGATTGGGTGTTCTGTGGAGTGGGCTGCATGATGCTCGCAATGGACGGGTTCTGAGATAGGGGAGGTGTGGTATTTGCAACCGGCGGATTCTGAGGTGTAATAGGATGGATGGTAGCTGACGATGGTGCGGTCTGATTGTTAAGGTCACATGGGATCTCGGTATCCATGCGGAGTACAGGTCCTCCAAGGTTATTTTCTTTATTAAACTTATATCTATTTCCACTTCTCAGATTATGTGTCTCTTCATCAGAATCACTAAAAATGCTATTGACCATGACAGATTCAAAAATATTACTGCATTCGTAAAACACCTTTCTTAGCTAAAAGAATTTTAATGTATAGGCTGAGAGTTTTCAAGTACTTATCTCTGAATCATTTGAAAAAGTATGCTTCAGCTTGGCTATAGGACTTCAGTGTGTCTACAACAAACTCGATCACAAATCCTTCAAGTATGCTATCAACCTAGAAGTCGACTGCGCGCGAAAGTGGGCTGTTTATTGCTTTAAGCTACGCTGTGAGCTTTGGAGTCCACTCTGTAAGCACTCCTCCTTGAAAACAGGTTTTCTTCTCTGCGAGTCGCGATATCCATGCATGTAGCTAGTTTTCAAATGAAGCCCAGAAAATCTTGTGAATATCTCTCCACAAATATCAGTTCAACCACTGCACGTTCGGTAGACGCGGATTTCTGTTCTCTTTCTTTGCAAAATCTCTTTCGGTCTTATCGCACCATTCTGAAATCTCTTTCTTTTTGGGATGCCAATTATATGAACCTTCCGAGAACTGATATTCTTTTTTGTTCATTACTTCTTCAAGTCATCATGGATTGTTAGCGCGGCAACAGAACCATTTGTTGGGTTAGATGACTGTTCTAGAGGTTTTCCAATATAGACCCAGGTTCTCTGCGGTTTTAACTTTAGCCAACAAAACCCCTTTTCACTGGCCCTTTTGGCAACAACCCGTGTGCAGGTTGAGGTCTCACCCGAGGAGAAGCTATGGGGGTGTTGTGGCATCAAGTTTCCACAGCATAAGTGATGAGTTGATTGGGAAAAAATATGTTGTGCAACGCGCTACAGACTCGCGCTGCAGGTTGAAGATAGTGCAACGACTGGCTTGTCGTGCAGTGCTTCTATGGGATATACTACTCACGCACCCAGTGCATCCATGGACTGCGTGGGTCTCCTCTCCGAGGGTAACCAATAGTGATAACTTCGCTCACTACTTATTCATGCCTTATCATCATACATTACTTGCTTCTATAACTGATGTAATTAACAAGTATGTAGTATAGTGTAGTTCTGTTGTTGCGCATCAATTGACTTAGATGACACAATTCCTTATGCATACATGTGTTCATTCATAAACCGTTACATTAAAAAACTGGAATACTTTGCATTCATCAATCATCCATTCATGTAGTACTTAACATATTACTCCCATCTTTCTCCTATGGTGAATACATATAAAAGCATTAACATACAACTGACAACTGGAATTCAAGCATACATTGTAAGCAAACAAATAATTGCAAAACACATTCAGTCACACTACATAGAATTTAACGTGGCTCACCCCCCAGATGGAGGTTACGTCCACAAGAACTGTTGTTATATATTTCTTTTGGGACAGGTACAACAGTTCTTGTTATGCGCACTCAGCTACAGACCCTCTTCTCTCTTAGATAGGTCTTTGCGCACTTAGCTGCAGAGCCTTTACAATAGCTTCAAGCTCAAAATATCTAACAATATTCAATGACCCACAATGAGAGTTCAACACCCAACCCTTTCCCATACAAAATGTGCCTTATTTATAGATCATGCTTGTAGGCATGTCTTTACAATTCATAGGCAAAACCCTTAGGTTTACAAAAACAGGCATGGCTAAGTTCCAGCTTGACTATCACCGTCGACAGCTTACTCCGCCTGCTTCAAGCTGTTCCAACTAGGCCACTTGTGGCTCGCACACTCCTCTAACAACCGCAGTCCTCAAAATAGTTACACTGCATCATGGCCTGTCTCTTTTTGCTGCTTCCACCTGCCTATCACCATCAACGTTGTGGCCTAGATTCTCAACTACTTGCTGCCACTCTCTCTGAGAGTCCCTGTCATCCGTCTTCACGTCCCCAAAACAGGTCGCTTTCTTTGCTCCGACCTTTCCTTTCATTCTTTACCCAAAATGGCTGTTGCGCGCGGACTACGAACCAACATATTGCACTACCCTACTTTCTCCTTTCCGCTGCGCGCCAATGCATAATTCCTCAAAACTGCATCTACCCCACGTCGCAGCGCACAATGCACAATGCGCAATTTCCAGTACTTGTATATTTTCCACCCACTTGGGCCCCGCCCAACACGATGTTGATAATGTTTCTTATGATGATGAAAACAACGATGATGACGATGATGATGATGATCTTCTTGTTTTTTATGATTGTGATGATTAATAGTGATGATGACAATTATGATGGGGATGGCGATGACGGTGATGATGATGATGATGATGATGATGATGATCAGATGACCATAATGATCAAGATGAAGAAGATGGTGATGATGATGATCGTGATGATGATAATGATGGTGATGATGATGATAATGAAGATGATGATGATCACGATGTGGTTCTATAACCCATATAAACAAGGTAATTTTGGAAGATAAGCAAGAAAAAAAGGTTGTTCTCTAACCCATATCAGCCTTTGTCAAAGAAATTACAAAGTTAATCACCCCTTTCAATTAACTTATAAATATGGAAAGTCATGTGTTTGAAGTAGAATGAAGCTCTTGGGTAGATAATTCTTCATGTCGAGCATTATGTCATTCATCATACCAAGGATGAAGACGATGGCATTAATGATGATGCTTACGATAATGACGACGACGACGATAATGGTGTTGTTTATGGTGATGATGATGACGATTAATGACAATGACAACATTCATGATGATGCTTATGATGATGACAAAAACTATGATGATAATGACGATGATTGCGACGATGATGATGTTTTTGCTTTTTACGATTGTGATGATGACAATTCTGATGGGGATGGCGACGATGGTGATGATGATGGTGATGATGATGATGATGATGATGATGATGATGACCATAATGATCAAGATGAAGAAGAAGAAGATGATGATGATGATGGTGATGATGATAATGATGGTGATGATAATGATAATGAAGATGATGATGATGACGATGTGGTTCTCTAACCCATATAATCAAGGTAATTTTTTAAGATAAGCAAGAAAACAAGGTTGTTCTCTAACCCATATCATCCTTTGTCAAATAAATTGCAAAGTTAACTACCCCTTTCAATTAACTTATAAGTATGGAAAGGAATGTGTTTGAAGTAGAATGAAGCTTTTGGGTAGATCATTCTTCATGTCGAGCGTCATTTCATTCATCATACCAAGGATAACAAAGATGCAAAGGAAAGTTGGTATACATTCAAAAATCTCTTTGAAACGGTGAATACTACTTAGGTAAAACAACTTGAAACTAAACTCTCCAACCTCATAATAGATGACTTCAACATGATTGAGGAGTATATTGCAAGGTTTAAAATCTAAAGGTTAACCTTATTCAAGTGGGAGAAATAGGAAAATTAGATCCAAAACTTGTAAGACGTGTTCTGAATAATCTCTCTCCATCATTCAAATCCTTTGCTCTTGTATTCTACAACATTTATTTATTTTTCAACAATCCCATAGCTCATACTCTTGAGGGGATTTTCTTTAATCTCATTCAACATCAAGTTACTTTTAGGAATATGGGTAAATTACACCCTCGAGATCAAGCCCATCCAAAGGCCATCTCAACCCCACTTAAATCTAAGTCTAACTTGGGTAGGGGAATAATTAAAACCCTCACACAAGATAAAAGTCATAGGTGGATACTATCCTTAGGGCCATCCTTTCAAGTATTACCTTGCTTGTCTTTGAAAAATTGGAGAGATTGCAAGATATATTTAAATACATAAAAAACAAATACAAAAAATAATACAAAAACAAATTAACAAACAACAGTTTATATAAAATACAAACAATACAAACAAAAAATAACATACCTTTCTACCTATCTCGAATTGACTTGTTTCATTGTATTCGTCCTTAGCCTCTCGCGCGTGTACCCTTTGATTTTTGTGACCTCTGAGAAAAGCATTCCGGGGCTCCTGTTAAACCATTGTTTTCGTCGAGCTGTGAGCTGTGAAATTTGTTGGATTGTGGCAGTGCATCTTCCTCTCGCGCGTGCACCCTTTGATTTCTGTGTGCTATGAACAGAGTTGTCTGTGGCTTCTATGAAACAATTGATTGAGGTGAGTTGTGAGCTATGATCAAAGTTGGATTGTGTCTATGCATCATCAGCCTCTTGCGCGTGCAACCATCGAGTAGAGGCAATGCCTCCCAAGTCCGTGAGTACGAAGCCCTAAATTTTATGGGGTCCAATATTTCATAGTTTGAATGGTTGATTTTATTATTGTATCTACTTGTTTTCCCTTAAAAATCAATATAAATGGAAAATTGATTCATATTTAGGGCCCATCTCTCTCCTTTGGCCACAAATTATTTGGGAAGGTTCCATTTTGATCCATGTTGGATCTTGGTTTGCTTCAAAACCAAGTACATTCAAACACTGCCTTATCACCTCATGTCTATATTTTTCCTTTGCAAGGCGTCATTTTGTATGCAATTTATTCTACTCCTTCTTGGTCAGCTCAGTGGCTTTCCAAGCGATATCTTCAATTTTTTGAAAACAGAGGAGACAAGTTTTGAAAGTATGTCCCTCCTGTTGGAAATAAGAGCATATAAACCTCTTAATATTTTTTTATAACCTCAAAGTGTCCAATAGAGACTCATGCATACATGAGGAAGTACTAGCCTTATACTGGGCATGATATCAAGGGGATAATTATCCCAAGTTGCCCATGGCCAGGTTAATTAATTAGCACTAATGTGATTGGAGCTTCATGGGGAAGCATGGGAGCATGGAAGGATGGTTTCCTTAACTATTTTATTTCGTGATAGGAGAGCGTGAGTTAACCTGCCCGAGTTCTTCAATTTTTATGCCTAGTCTATTGAGCTTGACCTACCTGTCCGATTTCTTACGGTGGAGGTGGAAGGGGTTCAACTTGAGGCTCAATTTTCTAAGGGTGCTCTACATATATAGTAGGTTTTTACATTTTCACTTTTAAATCACCTTCTGTGACATATGTGTAGCTACCAAAGGGTAAAAGAACCATATCCCAGCACTCAAAATCAGGTATAGGATCCTTTGTTTCTCTTCTTTTGTAGGAACTCTTTCTAACACTTCAATTAGATTAGGATTTATAGCAAGCTCAACCTTTTCCTTGGAAAGTTGTGCTTACTTGATCTTCAGCTCCTTTTCCTGTGCTTATCCGAATTGACTCTTAAATTTCAATATTTTTTCCTCCCTTGACCATCTTCCTTCCTCAACAAATTGAAATGTCATCCTCTTAGGCCTCAAGAGATTTGTTTTATTAATACTCATTTTTGGATCAAAATGGGGATTGGAATTGGGATCTTCATCAAATTTTGTCCTTAGAATTCGAAATGATTTTTTTTTATGTTTTTTTATGTTCACCTACAAAGTGCTAAAGTTTGTAATTTTTGGCTTTTCAATTAAAAGATAGTTACAAGGAGCTATTACATTGTGTGAAACGAGGTTGGAAATGTCAAATAAGAGGTAGTTACAAGGAGCTATTGTGTATATTTGACCTTATTTGACCTTCAATATCTTTGGAAGGTCAAATAAGAGGTAAATACAAGGAGTTATTGCATGGATGCATGGATTATGGTATAACGTTCATTTTCTTGCATGCAAATTCGGCGGCCATGGGTGTAACCTTTCCAAACTCAGCCTCCCTTCACCTATTAGACCATACCTTCAGGATCCTCTTGAACTCCTTCACTAGCCACCCTCATAACTTCAATCCTGCTGCCCTTTTCCACAGTCTGCTATCCTTTTACCTTCATCCATCTATCCCTCATTCTTCCCCATGACCTCATCTATGTTTCTCTTTTCCTTGGCTTCCCATATGAGCTTCTATTACACCTTACACAGGCTTGCAATTACACATTGTAGACCTTGTGTTCCCTTCCCTCCATCTTCACACCATACAAAACAAAGATTAGGAGTTAATGTATACTAGTTTGTAATAAGTTCAATAATTCTAATGTTCATAATTGCTAATATTGGTTTCAATTTATATATTGGATGCATAGTAATCAAAAGCTAATTTTGTGTTCTATAAATATTCAAAATCTTGAGAGTAAAGTTCTGTTTACTTATGCAAATCTGAAATTTACCTTGAGTTTATTGGGATTAGATCACATTTGTTTCCCTTTTTTTATATAGTTAATGTTGATTAGTGATATTTTGGTCATTATTGCATTCAACACTACACTTTGATGATACATTTTTCATTGGCAAGTGATATTTTCATTTCAATAGTGATGGTTATGATCTTTTGAGTCATGTCGTTTTACTATTGTTATGGTACATGTTGATTTATCTTTATATTAGGATCTCTCATTGAGCCAAGTTTGGCAAGATCCAATTTTATCATCATACCTAATTTATTTGAAACTTTGAGTGAATGTATGACTTCATGGACTATAATTGTATCATAAAGGATTTGACGACCCTCAACGAAGGTTTATTCCTTAAGGGAGATCAAACTTGGAAAATGACGCTTAATTCTATTGTCAATAACTTTAGTTATTATCTTATAAATCACATTTGATAATGAGATTGGATGAAACTTATCCAAAGTGTATGCCCCATTTATTTTGGGAATCAAAGTAAGGAAGGTTTCATTGAAGGTTGAATGCACTCCACATGTTTCTCTTGATTCTTCAACAATCACCACCACTTTGTCCTTTATCATATCCCAAAAGTAATGAAACAAGTTATCAGTAAATCCATATGGAACTGGGGCCTTTCCATCTTCCAATTGCCTCACCGCATCCTCAACTTCTCTAAATTCCATTAGGCACAGCAATAGTTCATTCCGGGTTTGCATCACAAGTGAAGGAATATGTTAGGTGATTATCTCAATATCCTCAAATCAATTCTAAATTGGTTCCTCCATGAGTTCCTTAAAGTACTGAATCAATTATACCTCTATATCTTGATAGATTTCCACTCATTTCCCATCTACTCTTTTCAACATAATAATTATGTTCCTCTGTCTATTTTGAATTGTGGATCTTTGGAAGAACTTTGTATGGTGTTGTCCTTCCTTTAACCATTGATTTCTTGATTTTTGTTTCCAAATAATTTCCTCTTATTTGTATATCTGATTGATTTGGGCCATGACATAAGCCTCCTATATCTTCACCCCCTCATCAAAACCTTCTTGCATCCCTTTTAGTTGGATTTCCTCCAATATTTCTTCCAACTATTTTTTGTCCTCGAAAATATTTCCAAAAAGATCCTTATTCCATAGCTTAACTTTATTCTTAATAGTGTTAAATTTTTTCTCAAATATATACATGCATGACCCTCTAGGAACCTCTACTTTCTCCCACCATTGATGCACTAAATATTTAAAATTTGGATAAGACAACCATAATTGCTCAAAAAGAGAGGGCCTCTTCACTGGAATCTTGAATCTACTCTGCATTGAGCTGATTGGTTAGTGATCAGACCCATTCGATTGGAGTACCAAAGCAAATAACTCACCTCGACTTGTAGGAATAGATTCAAACACAAGAAATATAGCTATTCTTGAAGTCGCATGCCTATATTTGCTTCTATTATTGTTCCATTTGAATAGACTATTTTTAGTACTAACATCTACTAGACTAAGCTTTTCTACAATTTTTCCAAACTCCTGGTTACTAGTCTCCAATATTCTATGCCCCCCTTTTTTCTTTGACGGGAATTTTAACATATTAAAATCACGCCCCATAACCCAATGCTTCTGTCCCACCAAAATTTTGAGGCATTCCAAGTCTTCTAAAAACTCAAATTTATAGTGGGGAAAATGAGGGCCATACACATTGGTTATCACTCCACCCACAATAGATCTATGAATCCAAAATTTCGCTGAAATAGTTCTCCATGTAGCTAGAAAATTAGAAAGGAGGACCTTATTTGCATTCCACAAGATTAACAAGCCACCTACCATCTCTTCAACATCAATCACAATTAATTCACTCTCTCTCTCCATGCCTTCGTTCCAATTCCCTTCATGCTATCCTCCAAGCACTTAGTTTCTTGAATAAAAAATACCACCGGTTTTTCTTTCACAACTTTTTTATTTAAGATTCTAATGTTCTGAGGACTATTCAGTCCTTGAATATTCCATGACATTATATTCATTAGAAAGAATTCTTATCTGTGGTCATTGTTTCATTTATGGTTGGATACTACCCCGAGTCCACTAGCTTAGCTCCCACCTATGCAATTCTTTGTCTGTTGTTTATTCTTCCCCTTTTCTCCTCGGTCTCTCCAAAGTTCCTTTTATTCTCATTTGGGTTCCCTCTTGCAATTCCCAAAGGAATTGAGGCTTGGGTTTTCTATATAGTATCATGAAGAAGTTTAACCTTCTTGAAAGGGATGTATCCCTTAATCTTGCTGGTACAATCCGCCTTAATCTCATCCAGGGTTTTTTCAATTTCTTCAAGGGTAAATTTTTTCTTGTTGTGTATCATGCACATGATTTTTAAGAGAGAAAATTTGTGCAAAAAGAGAAATTTGAATTTAAACATAACATGACCCTGGTGGAAGCAAACAGGCAGAGTTCACTTGGGGACTAGGGAAAACCACAAACAACAGCACGGAATGGCTAGCTCTTCTCAAAGGTTTGGAAATATCTGCAAATATAGGTCTGAAGGAACTCATCATCTTCGGAGACTCCCTTCTCATTATCATGGAGGGCAAAAAACTAACTTTAAGTTACAAACAACCTAATTCTAAATATCATTACATTCTCAAAAAGATCCTTCCCGATTTCGCCATCATCAAATTCCTTCATATCCTTCGCGCAAATAATCATGAAGCATATAGAATGGCCAACAGAGGGGTTCAATTAGACTTTGGATATATCACCCTAAATGGAAAAGACTTGGAAAATTGTTGGATTCCTTAATAATCCTAATCTCCCCTCCTTGTCCCATGTTCTACTCTACAACCATCCCTCTCCTTCTCATTTATTGGTGGCCTTAATGTGGCACTCCCTCCCTGCCACCTTACATTCGCTCTGATCACGAATTCAATACGCCTTGGGCCTCCCCCCGTCCTCCTTGGGCTGGCATGCTCCTTATAACTCCCCCCCTTTCCATTGTTCAATCCATCCTTCCTATGTATGCTTGAGCTCTGCTTTTCCTTGATCCCATCCCAATCTCTTTCGTGTAATGGGCGACTCTCCCTTCGCATTTCACCCTACATCGTCTATGGGTGCTCCCTTCGGTGTTGGGCTCCCACCGACGAACTTCCTTCTCTACCATACCTCCCTGCCCTCTTCGAATTTGAACCCCTCTACATCTTCAAACATCTCCTCCCTCTCTCTAGACTTCCAACGAAGAGCTCTTTTATCCCATGCCCTTAACATTGCCGCCACAGAAGATATAGAGATGGAAGTTACTGAGGAGCAACTCTATCACATCAAAGGTGAGAACGCAGATATAAAGCAAGCCCTGAGAAGGATAAATTCGAGCCTCAATAACACTTGTTGATGATATGTATCGCATGCTTGAATCCAATTTGGATGCAATGATAGAGACCTTTAGTAGGTCTAATGGTGCACTACAAGACATTGCTACATTTAGAGAAAGAAAGAGGCAACAATATGAGGATGCAATTAGCTACAAAGACGTTAAGAAGTTGAAAAAAAAAAAACAACATATGTTTTCTCTCTTTAGAGATCCACGGATGAGTGAAATGCTGAATGAAAACAAAAGGCATATTTCTATTGAGTGGTGGACAAATCAACCATTCATAGATAATTGGATGGACCGATGGTACATGGTGTTTTATGTACCACCACACAACAACAGGGAAATGGCTCTATATTTTCTGAGAAAGATGTTCGCACAATTTGTTTTGGGAAGCACGTTAACTATTTTGATATCTTGGAGTACCAGGGAATTGGGATGGGGATGCCTTAGAAACGTCCCAATGCGAGGAACATAGATCCCAATTTCCCTGTAGATCCACCTAGCAGGAAGTTACCCAGGCCAGATGTGCCGCCTGCACATCAGTTGGTCCTAGAGACACATGAGTCCATCCTACTGTTGGAACATGAGATTGTTTTCCATAGCACGTATCTTCAAGGTATGTACCAGGAAGGGACATCAGAGCCACCATCTATGGGTGGAGTAGATCCACAACCTGTCAGTGGAGTAGATCCACCACCTTCCGGTGGGGTAGAGCCACCACCTTCTAGTGGTCTAGGAGCACCTAGTAATGGCACAAGACCTGCACCTCATGAGCATAGCCGACAGCCCCACCCATGCACAGTATGCGGGCATCCTTGCTTTGGTCATGTCCAAACAGATGATACCTTTACTAGGTATTTTACATAGGTAAGTAAGTGGTTAACAATTTAGTGTCATTTGTAAATTATTTTTCTTTACTATACACATATATAGACTGCTAATATTTTTAATGATTTTAAAACTTGTAGTTGCTACAAGAAGGGCACGATTTTGTCGACCTTTCCACTAATGATGCAGAGCATAGTCTAGAGGCTCATGCACCAGCACCGTCCGATGTAGAAGATGTTTTCATACCTTCCACGACAACATCTCACACTAAGGTAACTATTTCAACATGACATTATTTTTATACATGAGTAAATCCAATTAACAATTTAGTGTCATTTGTAAATTATTTTTCCTTACTATACACATATAGATTGCTAATATTTTTAATGATTTTAAAACTTGTAGTTTCTACAAGAAGGGCATGAGGGGAAAGAGTCTCATGCAGCAGAACCTTCTGAGTTACAAGCTTTTGTCATACCTTCAGCGACAACATCTCACACTGAGGTAACTATTTCAACATGACATTATTTTAATACATGTTAGTTTGTTATCACATGTTACTTAATTAATGCTACACGATCTAATATTTACAATTTTCTAAAATGTACGTTGTAGATCCCCATCAGAGGGAAATTATTTCATCTAGTGAGCTCCCCCCTGGTGGGAATACAACTGATAGCATGCCAATAGAGACACAACAGACGACAGATAGTTTCTTAGATTTGCATGAGACACAACAGACCCTGGTTTTTGCTTTACCTCTTTCATATGTCCATTTTCCACTTGTCATAATGCAAAAGTAATCATACAAAATCCATGGAAAATGAAATACCTAACTAGTTTAATGATATTCCTTGATAATGTTGTTTTGATGAAGGAAAATAAGATGTTCATGGTCCTATGTTTGTAAAAAGGATGGATCTTCCTCATATGAAAATGTATTTAAAATTGAATGTTCTTGATTGATACAAATGATGATGTAATGGTTTTTCATTGTGATTTGGAAAGTATTCCGGTTCCCCCATAACTTGATGGCAAAGTTTCATGGTGACTTTGATCTAACAAAGCTAGAAAGGATCAAATGGATATCATCGATGAAACATTGCCTCTATTTTTTATTTGGAACTTTGAATTCTTAAAAATGACATTAATTACTCAAAATCCAAATATAGTGGAACACTAAAAAGTTGTTAAATGATGTGGCACACTAAGGACATAGAAATATACCAAGGGTGCAGTGTGGTAGGTTTGATTTCCACTCTTTGAATGTCTAGTTCTAGAATCAAAATAAAAAAATTTCAAAGTTGACCCCCATGTGCAAAATTGCACACTCCCTTACTTAGCAAAACCCTAGTTTCTTAAATGGACCTACAAGATGACACTGGGGCCATGGAACCAGTAGAGAGGGACACCCTTAGAACTATCCCGATGTCTTGATTCCAATGGATTCAATGGTTTTTCAATCTGAGCCACGGTTGTCATTCTATGGCTCATTCCATCCCGCATCCAAAATTCCTTTAGGGACACCTGTTGGATACCTACCGGGGCCATAGAATGCCAATCGAGCAACAAAATTGCATTCTGTGGATTCCTGCAAGTGTGTCTAGGAAGGTTCCAACTGGGAACGCTAGACATAAGTCCTCGGTCGAATATTTTTCAAAGTTGACCCCCATGTGCAAATATTGCACACTCCCTTACTGATCAAAACCCTAGTTTCTGAAATGTACCTACAAGATAACACCGAGGCCATGGGAATGGTGAAGAGGGGCACCCCTATCACTATCACGATCCAATGGAGTCGATGGTTTGTCGATCCGAGCCACGGTCATCATTCTATGGCTCATTCCATCTCACATCCAAAAGGCCTTCAGGGACACCTACTGGATAACTACCAGGGCCATAGAATTCCAATCGTGCAACAAAACCAGGTTTGGGGAAGTCCTACAAGTGTGTCTAGGAAGGTTCCAGCTGGGAACGCTATCCATAAGTCCCTGGTCGAATATTTTGCAAAGTTGACCCCCATGTGCAAAAATTGCACACTCCCTTCCTCAGCAAAACCCTAGTTTCTGAAATGGACCTACAAGATTAAAACGGGGCCATGGGAACAACAGAGAGGGGCACCCCTAGCACTATCTCGATGTCCTTAATCCAACGGAATCAACTGTTTGTTGATTCGAGCCACGGTCTTCATTCTATGACTCATTCCATCTCGCATCCAAAAGGCCTTCAAGGACATGTGTTGGATACCTACTGGGGCCATAGAATTAAAATCATGCAACAAAACCGGATTCCAGGGAGTCCTACAAGTGTTTCTAGGAAGGTTCCAACTAGGAACAAAATCCATAAGTCCCCGATCGAAGATTTTGCAAAGTTCACCCCCATGTGCAAAAATTGCACACTCCCTTACTGAGCAAAACCCTAGTTTCTTAAAAGGACCTACAAGATAGCACCAGGGAAATGGGACTGGCGAAGAGGGCCACCCCTAGCACTATCCTGATGTCCTGAATCCAATGGAGTCGATGGTTTTTCAATCTGAGCCACGATCGTCATTCTATGGCTCGTTCCATCTCGCATCCAAAAGGCCTTCAGGGACACATGTTGGATACCTACCGGGGCCATAGAATTCCAACCGTGCAACAAAACCGAGTTCCGTGGAGTCTTGCAAGTGTGTCTAGGAGGGTTCCAGCCGGGAACGCTAGCCATAAGTCCCCGGTTGAATATTTTGCAAAGTTGATCCCCATGTGAAAAAATTACACACTCCCTTACTGAGCAAAACCCTAGTTTCTTAAATGGACCTACAAGATGAAACCATGGGCAATGGGTCCAGCAGAGAGGCGCATCCATATAACTATCTTGATGTCCTGAATCCAACGGAGTCGAAGGTTTGTCGATCTGAGCCACGGTCATCATTCTATGGCTCATTCCATATCGCATCCAAAAGGCCTTCAGGGACACCTGTTGGATACCTACCGGGGCCATAGAATTCCAACCGTGCAACAAAAACGGGTTTTGAGGAGTCCTAGAAGTGTGTCTAGGAAGGTTCCAGCTGGGAACACTAGCCATAATTTCTCGGTCGAATATTTTGCAAAGTTGACCCCATGTGCAAAATTGCACACTCATGTACTGAGCAAAACCCTAGTTTCTGAAATGGACCTACAAGATGACACCGAGCCATGGGACAAGTCGAGAGGGGCAACCCTAGCACTATCTCGATGTCCTTAATCCAATAGTGTCAACGATTTTTCGATCTGAGCCACGGTCATCATTCTATGGCTTATTCCATCTTGCATCCAAACGTCCTTCAGGGACACCTATTGGATACCTACCGGGGCCATAGAATTCCAACCATGCAACAAAACCAATTTTTGGGGAGTCCTAGAAGTGTGTCTAGGAAGGTTCCAGCTAGGAATGCTAGCCATAAGTCACCGATCGAATATTTTGCAAAGTTGAACCCCATGTGCAAAATTGCACACTCCCTTACTGAGCAAAACCCTAGTTTCTGAAATGGACCTACAAGATGACACTGAGGCCATGGGATATGTGGAGAGGGGCACCCCAAGCACCATCCCAATGTCTTGAATTTAATGGAGTCAACGGTTTTTTCGATCCAAGCCATTGTTGTCATTCTATGGCTTGTTCCATCTCACATCCAAAAGGCCTTCAGGGACACCTGCTGGATACCTATCGGGGCCATAGAATTCCAACTATCCTGCAATTTTGAAAAGATATATATTTTCTTTTGAAAGGACAACTAGTATGAAATTTCATAAGACAAAAGATGACGATGGTGGTACTTAAATTTTTTCAAAGATAAAAAATTCGTTCATTAAGTTGAAGGGCAAAGATAATAATGATGGTGCTTAAATTTGTTTGTAAAACCAAATTTTACACTGCGGCTCATTCATATATACGTGCATAACAAACTTGCAGAATTAATGCCTAACTTTGCTGATGTTTAGTAATATTATGTTGCGTTAACAAGAGTGTTGGCCCCGGTAGGTATCCAACAAGTGTCCGTGAAGGCCTTTTGGATGCAAGATGGAACGAGCAATAGAATGCTGACTGTGGCTCGAATCGAAAAAACCGTTGACTCCATTAGATTCAAGACATCAGGAGAGTGCTAGGGGTGCATATCTTCGTCGGTCCCATGGCCCCGGTGTCATCTTGTAGGTCCATTTCATAAAATAGGGTTTTGCTAAGTAAGAGAGTGTGCAATTTTTGCACATGGGGATCAAATTTGTAAAATATTCGATCGGGGACTTATGGATAGCATTCCCATGTGGAACCTTCTTAGACACACTTGCAAGACTCCCTGGAACTTGGTTTTGTTGCACGGTTGGAATTTTATGGCCCCGGTAGGTATCCAACAGGTGTCCCTAAAGGCCTTTTGGATGTGATATGGAACGAGACATAGAATGATGACCGTGGATTGAATCCACAAACCTTTGATTCCATTGGATTCAGGACATCGAGATAGTGATAAGGGTGGCCTTCTCCGTGGATCCCATGGCCCCAGTGTCATCTTGTAGGTCCATTTAAGAAACTAGGGTTTTTCTCAGTAAGAGAGTGTGCAGTTTTGCACATGGGGGTCAACTTTGCAAAATATTCGACCGAGGACTTATGGATAGCGTTCCCAGCTGGAACCTTCCTAGACACACTTGCAGGACTCCCCAGAACCCGGTTTTGTTGCACGATTGGAATTCTATGGCCCCGATAAGTATCCAACAGGCGTCCCCGAAGGCCTTTTGGATGCGAGATGGAATGAGCCATAGAATGATTACCGTGGCTCGGATCAACTAAGCATTGAATCCATTGGATTCAGGACATCGAGATAGTGCTAGGGGTGCCCCTCTCCACCAATCCCATGGCCCTGATGTCATCGTGTAGGTCCATTTCAGAAACTAGGTTTTTGCTCAGTAAGGGAGTGTGGAATTTTTGCACATGGGTGTCAGCTTTGCAAAATCTTCGACTGAGGACTTATGGTTGGATCTTCAATAACATGGATGGGTCTAGGACCATTTAAACTCCAGAGAAAACATGTTCGACCTCTATGATTGAATGGGGAGGATGTCCCTATTGGAATATATGTATTGCAACTAATGGCATGTCCTTTCAATGCACAATTTTAATTTCGTGCCTCCAATTTCATTTAGGTCGTGTCCAAAGGAGAGATGGAAAATTCATCCTTGGGCATAATAACCAAACCAAGCAACAAAATTGAATGTTGTAATTTTTGGAAAGTGTGTTTGGGATAGACCAACATGATCGCATTGTCCATAAACTCTCATGCAATTTTTTTTATGAATTTGACCTTTTAATGCAAAATATTGTTTGCCTCTTAATGAGAAAAACCCTAGTTGGATACAGGTTACAATAAGATGTTCCTTAGGCTCAACCTTCATGAATGTATCATTGGACCTCCACATAGGACAATGAATGCATTGTGGGGCCTTAGCCATCATCAAGTGAAAAATGCAATGGTGATGGTGACAACATGGGTAGGAAGAGCATGATGGTGATGTTCATGGTGGCATAGTGATGGCGACAATGACCATGGTTATGGTTTACTTAGATGGGAGAAAAAAAAAACAAATCCATGACGAAACTTGTGCAATTTATCAATTTGTACCAAGTCTATGCAATTTATCAATATATCAAGCTATCAATGTATGGCTACAATAGTCAAAATATTAATGTCAATACTCAATGAGGCGACGAAAAAAAATCATAGCATACATGTACAACACATACCTATAACATAGTACACAATAAAACATGCAAACCACATACCATATTACCTACCTATGGTCATTTGACTAGACCATCAGGATCATCTCGAATACCAATGGTTTCCTTTAACCTCTCGTGCTCGGAATAAGGCAATAAGTATCGTGCCTTTGATGATTTCTTCCTTGGCATTGTTTGCAGCTGTAGGTTTGTGCCAATAACTAAGTTTGTATAATGGTATACAATCCCACCTAGTCTATAATCTTCATATGTACACCCTTTTCTATTTGTTGATTGCGAAACCTGGTTCAAATATTCTCCCTTTATAACTATCGACCCAATCAGAAAATCATTGGCCTCAGAGAACCATAATGGGACATTTCGGGTTTTCTTCCCCTCTAAGCAACGTTCCAGCCAATAGTCAGTGCGCCATGCATTGCGTCTCAGGGAAACCGCTGCGTATATATGCCCTGTATAAACTATAGTTCCAACATTTCAGTCAACTAATTAGACACAACTAGTTGTCAAAAATAACAAAAATATACACATCTAATTAGACACAACTAGTTGTCAAAAATATAAATATATTAATTGAACCTAGTTGTACAAGATTTGATATGTGGTCATAGTCTAGTAAAATACTTGATTGGTCCTCCTGCAATTGGAATAATTCTGTAGCTATCTATTGATCGATGGAGAGTGATACACGGTCCCATCTATCAACACAATCCATGGATTCACATTCGTCCCATTCACAACTACTGCATGGAGAACAAAAACATGAGAGTTTCCTTGTCCACATTTCAAGTATAGCATCGTCTGATGTTCTAACTGAATGAAATGTGCGAGTTCCTTGGATGATCTTGCACTCATATAACTGTGATCAATCTACATCCACCACCTCTCAAAAATATCTATGTACATGTGCTTTCCTGGTTGAGTGATCTTCCTGCCTTCTTGCTCCCTCCCCCATGACTGAAGCATACCATTCAACAATGGTTTTTGCATCTCGGATGATAGGTCCATCTGTGAACTTCATTTCTTGCCTGTGTAATGCAGTCTTTATGCATGCACCTACTCCATCATGCTCACCTTTTCCATGTCCGGTCTCAAAATAGTTCCAAATACATGGCACCTTGTTCCTTTTGTGGAGCATACACAACCATTGGAAGACACGATCATTTTTTAATTTCCCTGCACAACTGTCAAACCAAATCCAATGTTGTTCCATCTATATATTGTTATCCCTCAAGTGATTGTAGAAAATTTGAAATCTATGTTGTACAAAATCCAAGTCGTGACACCTGTCATCACTTATGTAGAAGTGATACTCCTTCAATATAACCTTGTTGTCTTCAATACTATCTTCCCCATGTCTATAGGTGATATGGACCATTAGGATGACCTGGTCGGAGTGATAGTATTGACTCTGAATCTCATTTTGCGGTTGAAGAGTGTAGTTTTCCGCAAAATTGACCACTGAAAGGATAGTCCCAATAGGAAATGTATCGCTGCACATTCTAAACTGCTCATCTTGCGAACGAGCCACATGACATGCTTTACATATTGTGTGTCTTACCAAAGAATTCCTCCATAAAGTCGCAAACTCGTACCTGGTAGATCAACAATAAAGACATATATCAATAGATTGTTACATATGAAATTGCAATTTGAAGAAAAAATAGTATCCAATAGCTCATTACCAACCTGAGAAATGACCAATTGTATGTTTTTTCTTTCTTTCCCTCCATCAATATCATATGTGACATATTTGAATGACTGCAAGTTCACCTCCTGCCTCCCAAGTTCATGCTCATCGGTCACATGTATGTAGTTTTCCAATAATGCGAATCCACCACACCCCGTGCATGTCCCATCTATGTATTTTTTTTATAAAATGTGCAATCATTTGGCCTGCTACTCAAAATGCTATGAATAAAGTCTCTAGATGGCATCGGTGGTAATGTAGTTGATCATTCCTACACAAGAGTGCTATGCAATACACAAAAAATATATGTATATGTGTCATAATAGTAACCATACTCAATGTGGTATCGACAACAACATGTGTTACGAATTGTGTTTATTAACATACCATGGTTTGCATTTTTCAAAGGATCTTTGGCCCAAGTCAAGTTCGTTATGTTCATTCCTAAATCTCTCATATAATTATGTTTGTGCCATATCAAGAAAATGTTTAATGTGTGGTTCAGAATCCTTTGAACCTTTTCTCAATTTTAATACATCTTTTCGGTTGGAAGAAGGTCTAATGTTGTCATGCCAAAAAGCTTGCACTAATCCCTTTACCGCATCAATGAGATTCATATCAGAGCATGGCAACCTGCCAATGAAAGCCCAAACATTTGTTTCACTTGTATCAAGTTGTTCTCTTCTAACACAATACCTACGAAGTGTCTTCACATTCAAATTAATATATTTGGCTGTAGGTTTAAGAAAACAAAGTGCGCTAGTGTTTTTATTCACGGTTGATTGTGACAACACACGACGAGCCACATTGCGATCTTTTGAACGATATTTCTTTCCAATTGTACTAAATGCATCTACTAAACTTTTAACAATATGAGAACTTGGTTCTAACTTTTTGGTCATCTTTATCCTTAACGTTCTTCTAACAACAACCATAGACCTAGATTTTAACAATGATAAAAATAATTTGCACTTGTCCCCATCACATTTAGAATTAAAAAAGTTATCAAGTATTTGTCGAGTTTGATAAGAAATAGCATGTTTAGACAACGTACCTTCAAGTGAACTAATGAGAGGTTCATCAACCTATATACGTTTCAGAGTTCTTTGGTGTGCAGTTGCTAATGGAGGTAAGGGGTATTGGAACTAGAGCATGTACAATATCACCAGGACGCTCCTACATTTCAATAGGAGCCTCTTGTCTTTCATTCTCTTGTACAGTCTCCATAACATTTTCTTCTTCCATTGTAAATCCTTCATTCAATGCCTCTCTAACTTCGTTGCTTGTATAGCCATTACCCAACAAGTCATTTACTACCATATTCTGAGGTTGACTTGATGTGGGAATTGAAACATCCCCAGATGAAAACCTAGGTCTTACTTAGTGACTAGTGCCATGGGGTGCTTGTTCATCAAATGTTGTTGAATTTGAGGGCCCCTCTACTGAATTTGTCATTTTTTCTTGAGGTGGATGGGTATGAGCAACCGTGGCATCATCTACAGTTGGAATTGGATGAGTTTCCATGGAATGCCTTTGATTCAACATGTCCAATCTTTTCTTTTATCTAACTTCTTCCATGGTTTCTTGAGGCTTCTCTTTCCTTGCCGATTTCCTTTTTCGATTGCATGAATTCCCCATGACCACAACGATCAATACCAAGACAATAGATTCTAGAGGTGTGCTCAACTATTCAAATATCCAAATTCTTTCTCAATTGTGAATATAGGTTCTTCAAGCTTGCTCAATTGTCAATATAGATACTTCCTCAATTGTGAATATAGATTCCTCAATCTTGCACAAATGTGAAAGTAAAGTTTCCACCTCACTTGTGAATATAGAAAATTCGTCATTTGTGAATATAGATTCTTCAAGCTTGCTCAATAGTGAATGTAGATTCTTCTTCAATTGTGTTCATATAGATTCATCAAGCTTGCTTGACATTGTGAATGTAGAATCCTCTTGAAGCTTGAAATTGTGAATGTAGAATCCTCTTGAAGCCTAAAATTGTGAATGTAGAATCCTCTTGAAGCTTGAAATTGTGAATGTAGAATCCTCTTGAATCCTATTGAAGCTTGAAATTGTGAATGTAGAATCCTCTTGAAGCTTGCTAATTGTGAATATGGAATCCTCAATTCCAAATGCTAACTGTAGAATCCTCTTCAAGCTTGTTGATTGTGAACATAGAGTGTCTTGAGCTTCCTTAATTGCCTTGAATGCAAATTGTGAACATAGAGTTTGAAGTTTTTTTTGTAGCGGTGTATGTGAGATGGGGAGAGAAACTGGGAATTTCGGGTATGAAATAAGCAGAGTATTTTGCTGAATTTTTGCACAGACAAAATGGGCGAGCATTATGGACACACATAACGTGCTAGCATTATGGACACACAAAATGCGCATGCATTTCTAGAATGTTAAAAAAAACCCCAGGCATTTAATATGTTTGGTGCACGACTAAACAACGCCTACTTGCAGAGAACACATGAGCGTTTCTTCACGCAAAAATGTGCTAGCGTTAATTTAATCATCAAAACCTTATTC